>OZ038382.1:17231839-17489339 GCA_964036045.1 Eutreptiella sp. 'Long Island Sound 2002'
GGCGACGGGGGCCGCAGAGAGGAGGATTGGCTGGAACAACGTCACCCCAGGGGTGGATATAATAGTGACGACATTACCAAGGTGGGGGTGGGGGGGGGGGGCTGTTGAGCCAGGAGGCAGTGATGACGGAATGATGATTACGATTACAATTAGCTCAGGCAGTTCAGGCAAAGATGATTCGGAATTGCAAGCCATTTTGGCAAAATGTGTCAAGAAATGATTGCACTGTGTGGACTGTCTTCATGGGATATACCAACCGCTGTGCAATGTATTGTCTTGTGTTCAGGGCTGGCAGGTTGGCTCAGTAGTACAACGGTATATGCACAGGCTCATAGATTGATTGTCCTGGGATGAAATCCAGGGTATCACCTGCTTTGGTGCCTTTTTGGGCCATCAGTCCTCTTGTAAAACTGCTGGCAAAATTGCTAGGTCAGTCGAACGGGTAAATTGTAATCGTAATCGTCATCAGGGGGGGGGGACCACCCCCCCCCCCACTATATCCACCCCTGCATCACCCTGGGGTCCATGAGATTTGGTCAGCATTCAGACCGGAGGCCGAGGGTTGGGTCCAAAGAGGGGCAGGAGGAGGGTGATCGGAGCATGGCACCGGCATTTGCACGCCTTGGGTCAACCCGCCCGCTGTGTTGCACACATCTGCGCGAGTATCCTTGTATTCTTTGTCCGCGTTCAGAGAGAATGAGGTCTGCTGCCACCGATTCACGGACAAGCACACGAAGCACAACAATCAAGAGGTTGAGGAGTGCAATCTTTGGGCCCTCGTCACTGCACCCACCGGTGCACATTTTGCCGAGATGTATGATTCCAAGTTTAAGGTACGCTGTCTCGTGTGCATGTCACATGTACATGGGCATATATTTTACTACACCCCTCTCCCCTTAAAATTGAGCTAACAAGCAACAAGCAACAAGCAACATTAAACAAGCAATTCTCCTTTCCGTTTTGGCCATTGCTCCGCCTCATCGCTCTGGGCTCTACTCTACTCTACTCTAGCCATCCTAGAGCCTAGGTGGTGCCCTTGCCAAATCCAAGTTTTGAGTCAAAAACCAACCGGTGGTGCCCCGGGGCGGGGGCGGCAAATCGGGAGGTGCCCTCCCAAAACTGCGTATTTTGTGCCCCAAAACAGCCTTTTTTGGCCCAAAACGGCCCCGTAACCCAGTCAAAACGGACAAACAAAGGGAAACTGTTGCTACACTCCACGTGTGCCTTGATTGCCCCGCGACACATTTCTTGCCCTGCACGATATGTCCGAGAAACGGCCCAAAAATGACCAAAAATGGACCAAATTGCGCGCACCACTTGTCACATTGCCCCAAAACCAAGAAGGGGCCGTATCTTGGGCTACGTGGCTCAAAACCGAATTCCGAGGGCACCTAGTCCACCCGCAACCCCCCACTTTTTGTGGTTTCCAAACCTCAGAATCGCCCAACTACCCGCCTAGACCCCCGTACCAGTGCTCACTTGGTGGAGCCGGAGGGCAGCCCAGCTTGCGCACGGTTGGGGTCAACGGTGGGTCCACCGTGGTCCCCGGGGCGAAAAAAATTTTTTTTCAAAGTTGTTCCTAGACCATTTGAGATGCTCAAACAAGTGTTTTTAGGCCGTTCTAAACCCGTGGTGACGCGTTTTGGGCCATGGAAAATCCCCAAAGGGGCCGTTTTGGGACCAAAAATGGGTCAAAATTGGGTCAAACATGTGTTTTTCCCAAAGTGATCCGAGACCATTTGGGATGCTCAAACAAGTGTTTTTAGACCATTCTGAGCCCATGGTGACGCGTTTTGGCCCATGGAAAATCCCGAAATGCTTTGAAAGTGGGCCGTTTTGGGACCAAAATGGGCCAAAAATGGGTCAAAAACGCATTTTTCCAAAAGTGATCCTAGACCATTTGGGGTGCAAAAACAAGTGAAATGAGCCCATTTTGAGCCCGTTTTGACCCAGTTTAGCCCCTTCCGCCACATGTATGCACCAAGTTGTATGCTTCGCACATACCTTAGAGCTGTATGGCGGAGCCACCTAGAGTTTGGGGAGAGGGGTGTAGTAATATATATATATATATATATATATATATATATATATATGTATGTATATATATATATATATATATATATATATATATATATATATTACTACACCCCTCTCCCCTTGCTTGTAGCTAACAAGCGACAAGCAAGCAAGCAAGCAAGCAAGCAACAAGCACTTTTCCTTTCCGTTTTGGCCATTGCTCGGCCTCATCGCTCCGGGCTCTACTCTACTCCGGCCATCCTAGAGCCTAGGTGGTGCCCTTGCCAAATCCAAGTTTTGAGCCAAAAACTCAGCGGTGGTGCCCCGGGGCGGGGACGCAAAGTCGGGAGGTGCCCTCCCAAAACTGCGTATTTTGTGCCCCAAAACAGCTTTTTTTTTGCCCAAAACAGTCCCGAAACCCAGTCAAAACGGACAAACGAAGGCAAACGGTGGCAACACTCCATGTGCGCCTTGATTGCCCCTTCACAAAGAGCTTTTTGTTGCCCTCTAGCTCCACAATATGTCCGAGAAACGGCCCAAAAATGGCTAAAACTGGCCTGAATGTGCGCTGTTTGTGTCAAATAGGCCCAAAACCAAGAACGGGCCGTATCTTGGGCTACGTGGCTCAAAACCGAATTCCGAGGGCACCTATCCCACCTGCAACCACCCAGTTTTTGTGGTTTCCAACCCTCGGAATTGCCCAACGAGACACCTAGAACCCCGTACCAGTGCTCACTCGGTGGAGCCGGACGGCAGTGTGGCCCGCGCACGGTGGGGGCCAACGGTGGGTGGACCGGGGTCCCCGGGGCGAAAGAAATCATTTTTTCCAAAATTATTCCTGGACCATTTCGGATGCTCAAACAAGTGTTTTTAGGCCGTTTTGAGCTCGTGGTGACGCACGCGTTTTGGGCCATGGAAAATCCTTAAATGCCTTGAAAATGGGCCGTTCCGGGACCAAAAATGGGTCAAAAATGGGTCAACAACGCGTTTTTCCAAAAGTGATCCTGAACCATTTGGGATGCTCAAACAATTGGTTTTAGCCCATTTTGAGCCCGTGGTAACGCGTTTTGGGCCATGGAAAATCCCAAAATGCCTTGAAAATGCGTCGTTTTGGGAGCAAAAATGGGTCAAAAATGGGTCAAAAACGCGTTTTTCCAAAAGTGATCATGGACCAATCGGTATGCGCAGACAAGTGTTTATAGCCCATTTTGAGCCCATTGGGGTGTAGTAATATATTACTACACCCCTCTCCCCTTAAATCTAGCTAACAAGCAAGCAAGCTAGCAACAAGCCACAACAAGCAAGCACTTCTCCTTTCCGTCTTGGCCATTGCTTCGCCTCATCGCTCCGGGCTCTACTCTGCTCTAGCCATCCTAAGGCCTAGGTGGTGCCCTTGCCAAATCCAAGTTTTGAGCCAAAAACTCACCGGTGGCGCCCCGGGGCGGGGACGCAAAGTCGGGAGGTGCCCTCCCAAAACTGCGCATTTTGTGCCCCAAAACAGCTTTTTTTTGCCCAAAACAATCCCGAAACCCAGTCAAAATGGACAAACGAAAGGAAACGGTGGCAACACTCCATGTGCGCCTTGATTGCCCCTTCACAAAGAGCCCTTTCTTGCCCTCTAGCTCCACAATATGTCCGAGAAATGGCCCAAAAATGGCTAAAACTGGCCTGAATGTGCGCTGTTTGTGTCAAATAGGCCCAAAACCAAGAACGGGCCGTATCTTGGGCTACGTGGCTCAAAACCGAATTCCGAGGGCACCTATTCCACCTGCAACCACCCAGTTTTTGTGGTTTCCAACCCTCGGAATTGCCCAACGAGACGCCTAGAACCCCGTACCAGTGCTCACTCGGTGGAGCCGGACGGCAGTGTGGCCCGCGCACGGTGGGGGCCAACGGTGGGTGGACCGGGGTCCCCGGGGCGAAAGAAATCATTTTTTCCAAAATTATTCCTGGACCATTTCGGATGCTCAAACAAGTGTTTTTAGGCCGTTTTGAGCTCGTGGTGACGCACGCGTTTTGGGCCATGGAAAATCCCTAAATGCCTTGAAAATGGGCGCCATGGAAAATCCCTAAATGCCTTGAAAATGGGCCGTTGTGGGACCAAAAATGGGTCAACAACGCGTTTTTCCAAAAGTGATCCTGAATCATTTGGGATGCTCAAACAATTGGTTTTAGCCCATTTTGAGCCCGTGGTAACGCGTTTTGGGCCATGGAAAATCCCAAAATGCCTTGAAAATGCGTCGTTTTGGGAGCAAAAAATGGGTCAAAAATGGGTCAAAAACGCGTTTTTCCAAAAGTAATCCTAGACCATTTGGGGTGCTAAGACAAGTGTTTTTAGCCCATCTTGAGCCCCTCGGACGGGTTTTGGCCCATGGAAAATCCCAATATGCCTTGAAAATGGGCCGTTCTGGGAGCAACAATGGGTGAAAAATGGATCAAAAAGACCGTTTGAGAGGCTAAACTGGGTAAAAACGGGCTCAAAATGGGCTCATTTCACTTGTTTGTGCACCCCAAATGGTCCAGGATCACTTTTGGAAAAATGCGTTTTTGACCCATTTTGGTCCAAAACGGCCCCTTTCCAAGGCATTTTGGGATTTTCCATGGGCCAAAACGCATCCCCACGGGTTTAGAACGGCCTAAAATCACTTGTTTGAGCATCCCAAGTGGTCTAGGAACAACTTTGAAAAAAATCTTTTTTTTCGCCCCGGGGACCACGGTGGACCCACCGTTGACCCCAACCGTGCGCAGGCTGGGCTGCCCTCCGGCTCCACCAAGTGACCACTGGTACGGGGGTCTAGGCGGGTAGTTGGGCGATTCTGATGCTTGGAAACCACAAAAAGTGGGGGGTTGTGGGTGGACTAGGTGCCCTCGGAATTCGGTTTTGAGCCACGTAGCCCAAGATACGGCCTGTTCTTGGTTTTGGGCCTATTTGACACAAACAACGCACATTCAGGCCAGTTTTAGCCATTTTTGGGCCGTTTCTCGGACATAACGTGGAGCTAGAGGGCAAGAAAGGGCTCTTTGTCAAGGGGCAATCGGGGCGCACGTGGAATGTAGGAACCGTTTGCCTTCGTTTGTCCGTTTTGACTGGGTTTCGGGGCTATTTTGTGCCAAAAAAGGCTGTTTTGGGCACAAAATGCGCAGATTTGGGAGGGCACCTCCCGACTTTGCGTCCCCGCCCCGGGGTGCCACCGGTGAATTTTTTGCCCAAAACTTGGATTTGGCAAGGGCACCACCTAGGCTTTAGGATGGCTAGAGCAGAGTAGAGCCCGGAGCGATGAGGCGGAGCAATGGCCAAGACGGAAAGGAGAAGTGCTTGCTTGCTTGCTTGTTGCTTGCTTGCTTGTTGCTTGTTGCTTGTTGCTTGTTGCTTGTTGCTTGCTTGTTAGCTAGATTTAAGGGGAGAGGGGTGTAGTAATATATGTACATACACACATGCACACATACACAGCCATGCTTGTTACACCACTACTATACGATGCATCGAGTCGATTCCAATGCGCAACACATTATTAAGGCCAATGCGCAACACATTCTTAAGGCATATCTGTCTTCATCGGCAATAGCTTGGAATCAAATAAATGGCTCAAGGGCACACGTGGCTATTCAGAAACACAAGAGCACAAAAATCAACAATTTCATGTCCGCATGTATGCCTGTATGCATGTGTGCATTAACGCCTTCGTGTATGTACGAATGTACGCAGACATTTATGGGTGTACCCGGGCACCAATGTGTGTGCATCAACGTGCACATATATGCATCAGCCAAGCATTCCCAGTCTTGCATTGGCACGTACAGGACACAAATGCAACGCTGCAGCGCGTGAAAAACAAACTGTTGCAAAGAGCGGGAAATGGTGGGTTCCGCTCATTGGTCCGAATTTTGAAGATCATGGACGACGATGGCAACCGCAAGCTCACCAAATCCGAACTTGTGGGCGTATGTGACCCTTCTGCATTCGTGAAAGGGATTGTGAATGGCATGCGGCGTGGTATTTTCAGGGTCATCGCCAGGCCATCGTTTGAACGCGATTCAAATGTTCAAGTTCCCAAGTAGTTGTAAAGCACAGCGCAATATCTGGGCACCCCTGTCTGGCAATGATGTGAGTCAGCAACGGTCGAAATTTGCGGCACAAACTGAAGATTGGTTCCCTACCATTTTCCGTGGTATTGTTGCTCTGTGGGGGTTTGGAGGAGACTAGTGCTTTTGATTTACCAGTGCTGCATTGTCGGAGCGAAGCTCGATCATCTGATAGCAGTTTCCTAGCCATCATGTCAGCGAGCACAAAGGATCGCTCTGAGCATCTGACGCGGCTCTGCGTCCCCAGTCCAGGACTTTGCCTGCTGCCTATCCTTTGCATGCTGCAACCCCTTCCCATCTGATTCGTGATGAAGGCCCCCACACCCCGTGCTCACGGGCCTCGTTTTTCCGTGGGTCTTCCCTGCTTCCTGAAGCGCCAGCCTTAGGCACCGCACTGCCATTGCATTTTGTGTGCCTTGCTTTGCAGGGCCTCAATACTTACGGCATATTCCTCGACGACCAGGAGGCGACCGCGGTCATGCGTGCATTCGACAGGTCTGCGCAACCCTGGCTTTCCCTTGTGCTACATGGATTTCAGGTTTCAGTTGAAAACCGAAACTAGTCACTGGTACCCATGCCAACCCCCCCCCCCCTCCATATACCCTGCCCCTCTGTACATTCGCCTGCACGGACGTTGAGAACGATGCATTTTTTGAGCAGCCCTCCCCTGCCCCCACTCCCTAATTTGCTTTCTATGCTGATTTGCCTCTGTGTATAATCTCGTTTTTCAATCGCTCAATCCTCCAAAATTTGGCTACACAGCCCCCCTCCACCCTCCTCCAAAGCAGCCGCGAAAACTTTTTGGTGCCTTTGGTGCCAATTTTCACAGTCATGCTTTCATATTGTCCACTGGACGTTATCATATTTCTTTTTGAGGGCGCTTCTAAAGGCTGGTGGAAAGGGAATATGTGATGGCCAACATCTGTATGGAGATGTTTTTTGGGTGGCAAAGGTGGCGGTTGTTCCAAACACAGTGGCAACCGGGCTTTCAACTGAGGGGGGGGGGGGTCGTCAATAGAGCCCCCCAAAACTGGGGCGGGGGGTCTGGGAAAAGGGCTCAGCATGAACTCTGGCGCCAATTTTTTTTTTGAGAATTAAAAATGGTCAATTTTTCCCACCAAATATCTGGCAAATGATGACTTTTCTGAACCCCCTCGACGTGCTGATTCCAAAAATCCCGTTTTCATTTTTTGCCGATTTTTGGGTCCGGGTCACCTCTGAGGCCCGGGGGTCATTCTCGGTAGGATTTTGTGGGTCCCGTCAATTGAGCCCTTTTTGGGGGAGGGGGGGTCTAGCCAGCGGGCTCTATCGACCCCCCCTCTTTTCAATTGAAAGCCCGGTTGCCCCAAGCATTTTGGGAAGATGCAAAGTGTTGCATGGCCAGCAGTAGGCCCACCAAATGTTTGCAATTTCTACACTGCTTGGCCCTCTCCTCCAACCAAGGACTTCTGTGGCTTTGCTGTTTCTGAGTTGGTCAGGCTGTTGGGGCGTTGTTCAGAAAAACGAGAGTACAGTGTGGATGCGGCTAAGCCTGAGTGGCCTCATGCAAGGGAACAGCTGGGCAAGGTGGTGGAGTAAGTGACACAGATGGAGGTGTTTGAAGGTCTCATTCCCAAGCCTCCACTTGTTCTTGCAGTGTGCTTTGATGTAGTTCACTCCTATTCTGTGATGGAATCTGGAATATATACCGGGGGTGCTGCCAGTAGTTGTGTCTGCTTATGTGCACATATATAGGCACACTGTTGTGCGATGGGATGGTAAGATCTGAAATTCCTTTTTGGCAAGGGGAACTGCAATTTGGGCACATACAGTTTCGGTGTTGACTGGCCGTGCTTCATTCTGGAAAAACATCACGATGGCCATAGAAAATTACTGGGTTGGGATGAGGCAACAAGGAGTCAAGATTCATCTTATTGTTGGTTGAAGGGAGGCGTTTCACAACAAGTTAAAAGCTGCAATGGAATTTAGAAGGCTGTGCTGGTGCTAGTATGTGTCTGCACTCGATGCTTTCGAGTGGTTCAGCCATGGGCATTGCTTGGGAACGGGGAGGGGGGGGACTTGGTGCAAGCGCGCGGTTTGCTTGCCTTGTGCCAGCATGTCACCAAAGAGTTGCTCCAACAAAACCATAGTCAAATTTTGATCAAGCCTGTTCAGAGTGTTCAACAATGAAAACAGATGCTAACATGCAATGCAAGGAGGGCACAGAGAAGTTTGGCTGGCCCCTTTGCTTTACACTCGAAAGATATTTGTACACCTCGTGCAGTTGCTACTTACTAGCCAGCTCATGCACCCAGTACACACCGAAAGTTGGCGTGCCGAAGAGCAGTCATGTGACTACATGACCCACGGTGTGATGCTTAAACAAAAGAAAAAAAGGGTAACCCGGAGAGTCCACAACGCAGGAGGCTGAAGTGGCTGCATGAACCAAGCATTATGGTGGACCCCAAGTATCAGGGACTGAAGTGGCTACGTCAACCTGCCGTACCACAAACTCCAAAGTGGAGGAGATGGAAGTGGTTGTGCAACCTGTGTCATATTGGGGACTCCAAAGTGGGGGCGATTAGGGTGGCTCCATGACCACGGGGGGATCGCCGGGCCCGGTCCTTTATGCCGACCCCCCCCCCCCCACCCCAGAAATTGGCACCAAAGTGCTGGACCATCGGCGCCAAAGGCGCCTGAAGGCAAATTTGCTTGAACCACTAGAGGGTCAAAAAATGGGTTTTCACCCTATGTGTCTATACTCAAAATACTCAGTTTTTTCAGGAGAACCCAATGATGGATGAAAACCAATTTGGACCAAATATCAATACCACCCCTGTGCAGATGTAACCCGGACATGATAGAGCACCCTGTTGCGGGTTGAGGAGCAGCAGCTGGTACAGGGCGGACAGGGCGATGCTGAACTCGGCGAAGACCAGCCGGTAGCGGATGGGGAAACCTGCAACGTCCGCCGGGTTCACTTCCACGTCCATGACCTGTGACAATGCCGTTCATAAAATGCGTTCATAAAACGCGTTCATAAAATGCGTTCATGGTTCATAAACGGGCAGTGCAGGGTCGCTATTGGTGGGTAAAGCAGTGCCTGTGCAACTGCAAGGTCATGGGTTCAATCCCCAGTGGGGGCTATGTGTAGCACCCTAGATAGGGCCAAGGACAAAATAGAATTTTTTTGTCTTTTTTGTGCTTTGATGTTGTCCCCTTTGTTGGGGACCCCAAGAATGCAAGGGTTATGTAGCATTTCCGCCCATTTGTGGGCGCCCAGAAGGCAAGGGTTAGGCAGCCAATTCTGATTTGTCCCTCTTTGTTTGGGGATCCCCGAGAATGCAGGGGTAATGTAGCATTTCCGCCCACTTGTGGCCCCCCCAGAAGGCAAGGGTTAGGCAGCCAATTTTGATTTTGTCCCTCTTTGTCTGGGAATCCCTAAGAATGCAAAGGTCATGTAGCATTTCCGCCCACTTGTGGGCCCCCCGGAAGGCAAGGGTTAGGCATCCAAATCCGACGTTGTCCCTCTTTGTTTGGGAATCCCTTAGAATGCAGGGGTCATATGGCATTTCTGCCCATTTGTGGGCCCCCCGGAAGGCAAGGGTTAGGCAGCCAATTGTGATCTTGTCCCTCTTTGTTTGGGGATCCCCGATAAGTCAGGGGTCATGTACCATTTCCGCCCATTTGTGGCCCCCCCCCGGAAGGCAGGGTTGAGGCAGCCAATTCCGCCTTGTCCCTCTTTGTTTGGGGATCCCTGAGAATGCGGGGGTCATGTAGCATTTCCGCCCAATTGTGGGCCCCCCGGAAGGCAAGGGTTAGGCAGCCAATTGTGATCTTGTCCCTCTTTGTTTGGGGATCCCTGAGAATGCAGGGGTCATGTACCATTTCCGCGCACTTGTGGGCCCCCCGGAAGGGAGGGGTTAGGCAGCCAATTGTGATCTTGTCCCTCTTTGTTTGGGGATCCCTGAGAAATCAGGGGTCATGTAGCATTTCCGCCCAATTGTGGCCCCCCCGGAAGGCAAGGGTTAGGCAGCCAGTTGTGATCTTGTCTCCCCTTTGTTTGGGGATCCTTGCCATTTCGGATCTTGTCCCTCTTTGTTTGGGGACCCCCGAGAATGCGGGGGTCATGTAGCACTTCCGCCCAATTGTGGCCCCCCCGCAAGGCAAGGGTTAGTCAGCCAATTCTGATGTGGTCCCCCCTTTGTTTGGGGGTCCTTGCAAATGCAGGGGTCATGTACCATTTCCGCCCATTTGTAGCCCCCCCCGGAACGCAGGGGTTAGGCAGCCAGTGGTGATCTTGTCCCTCTTTGTTTCAGGATGCCTCAAAATGCAGGGGTCATGTAGCATTTCCGCCCACTTGTGGGTTCCCCGGGAAGGCAGGGTTGAGGCAGCCAATTCTGCCTTGTCCCTCTTTGTTCGGGGATCCCTGAGAATGCAGGGGTCATGTAGCATTTCCACCCACTTGTGGGCCCCTGGAATGCAAGGGTTAGGCAGCCAATTCTGATCTTGTCCCCTCTTTGTTTGGGGATCCCTAAGAATGCAAGGGTCATGTAGCATTTTTGCCCAATTGTGGCCCCCCCGGAAGGCAGGGGGTAGGCAGCCAATTCCGACGTTGTCCCTCTTTGTTTGGGAATCCCCGAGAATGCGGGGGTCATGTAGCATTCCCCCCCAATTGTGGCCCCCCCGGAAGGCAAGGGTTAGGCAGCCAATTGTGATCTTGTCCCTCTTTGTTTGGGGATCCTTGCAAATGCAGGGGTCATGTTGCATTTCCGCCAACTTGTGGGCCCCCCGGAAGGCAAGGGTTAGGCAGCCAATGGTGATCTTGTCCCTCTTTTTTTGGGGATCCCTGAGAATGCAAGGGTCATGTAGCATTTTTGCCCAATTGTGGCCCCCCCGGAAGGCAAGGGTTAGGCAACCAATTCTGATTTTGTCTGTCTTTGTTTGGG
Source organism: Eutreptiella sp. 'Long Island Sound 2002' (assembly GCA_964036045.1). NCBI lineage: Eukaryota > Euglenozoa > Euglenophyceae > Eutreptiales > Eutreptiaceae > Eutreptiella > Eutreptiella sp. 'Long Island Sound 2002'. The sequence continues at coordinate 17,242,867 of OZ038382.1, forward strand.
GATCCCTGAGAAATCAGGGGTCATGTACCATTTCCGCCCATTTGTGCCCCCCCCCCCCCCGGAACGCAGGTGTTAGGCAGCCAATGGTGATCTTGTCCCTCTTTGTTTCGGGATCCCTCAGAATGCAGGGGTCATGTAGCATTTCCGCCCACTTGTGGGTTCCCCGATAAGGCAGGGTTAGGCAGCCAATTCTGATCTTGTCCCCTCTTTGTTTGGGGATCCCTAAGAATGCAAAGGTCATGTAGCATTTCCGCCCACTTGTGGCCCCCCCGGAAGGCAGGGTTGAGGCAGCCGATTCCGCCTTGTCCCTCTTTGTTTGGGAATCCCTGAGAATGCGGGGGTCATGTAGCATTTCCGCCCAATTGTGGGCCCCCCGGAAGGCAAGGGTTAGGCAGCCAATTGTGATCTTGTCCCTCTTTGTTTGGGGATCCCTGAGAATGCAGGGGTCATGTACCATTTCCGCGCACTTGTGGGCCCCCCGGAAGGGAGGGGTTAGGCAGCCAATTCTGATCTTGTCCCTCTTTGTTTGGGGATCCCTGAGAAATCAGGGGTCATGTAGCATTTCCGCCCAATTGTGGCCCCCCCGGAAGGCAAGGGTTAGGCAGCCAGTTGTGATCTTGTCTCCCCTTTGTTTGGGGATCCTTGCCATTTCGGATCTTGTCCCTCTTTGTTTGGGGACCCCCGAGAATGCGGGGGTCATGTAGCACTTCCGCCCAATTGTGGCCCCCCCGCAAGGCAAGGGTTAGTCAGCCAATTCTGATGTGGCCCCCCCTTTGTTTGGGGGTCCTTGCAAATGCAGGGGTCATGTACCATTTCCGCCCATTTGTAGCCCCCCCCCGGAACGCAGGGGTTAGGCAGCCAGTGGTGATCTTGTCCCTCTTTGTTTCGGGATCCCTCAGAATGCAGGGGTCATGTAGCATTTCCGCCCACTTGTGGGTTCCCCGGGAAGGCAGGGTTGAGGCAGCCAATTCTGCCTTGTCCCTCTTTGTTCGGGGATCCCTGAGAATGCAGGGGTCATGTAGCATTTCCACCCACTTGTGGGCCCCTGGAATGCAAGGGTTAGGCAGCCAATTCTGATCTTGTCCCCTCTTTGTTTGGGGATCCCTAAGAATGCAAGGGTCATGTAGCATTTTTGCCCAATTGTGGCCCCCCCGGAAGGCAGGGGGTAGGCAGCCAATTCCGACGTTGTCCCTCTTTGTTTGGGAATCCCCGAGAATGCGGGGGTCATGTAGCATTCCCCCCCAATTGTGGCCCCCCCGGAAGGCAAGGGTTAGGCAGCCAATTGTGATCTTGTCCCTCTTTGTTTGGGGATCCCTGAGAATGTAGGGGTCATGTTGCATTTCCGCCAACTTGTGGGCCCCCCGGAAGGCAAGGGTTAGGCAGCCAATGGTGATCTTGTCCCTCTTTTTTTGGGGATCCCTGAGAATGCAAGGGTCATGTAGCATTTTTGCCCAATTGTGGCCCCCCCGGAAGGCAAGGGTTAGGCAACCAATTCTGATTTTGTCTGTCTTTGTTTGGGGATCCCTGAGAAATCAGGGGTCATGTAGCATTTCCGCCCAATTGTGCCCCCCCCGGAAGGCAAGGGTTAGGCAGCCAGTTGTGATCTTGTCCCCTCTTTGTTTGGGGATCCTTGCAAATGCAGGGGTCATGTACCATTTCCGCCCATTTGTGCCCCCCCCCCCCCCCGGAACGCAGGTGTTAGGCAGCCAATGGTGATCTTGTCCCTCTTTGTTTCGGGATCCCTCAGAATGCAGGGGTCATGTAGCATTTCCGCCCACTTGTGGGTTCCCCGATAAGGCAGGGTTAGGCAGCCAATTCTGATCTTGTCCCCTCTTTGTTTGGGGATCCCTAAGAATGCAAAGGTCATGTAGCATTTCCGCCCACTTGTGGCCCCCCCGGAAGGCAGGGTTGAGGCAGCCGATTCCGCCTTGTCCCTCTTTGTTTGGGAATCCCTGAGAATGCGGGGGTCATGTAGCATTTCCGCCCAATTGTGGGCCCCCCGGAAGGCAAGGGTTAGGCAGCCAATTGTGATCTTGTCCCTCTTTGTTTGGGGATCCCTGAGAATGCAGGGGTCATGTACCATTTCCGCGCACTTGTGGGCCCCCCGGAAGGGAGGGGTTAGGTAGCCAATTCTGATCTTGTCCCTCTTTGTTTGGGGATCCCTGAGAAATCAGGGGTCATGTAGCATTTCCGCCCAATTGTGGCCCCCCCGGAAGGCAAGGGTTAGGCAGCCAGTTGTGATCTTGTCTCCCCTTTGTTTGGGGATCCTTGCCATTTCGGATCTTGTCCCTCTTTGTTTGGGGACCCCCGAGAATGCGGGGGTCATGTAGCACTTCCGCCCAATTGTGGCCCCCCCGCAAGGCAAGGGTTAGTCAGCCAATTCTGATGTGGCCCCCCCTTTGTTTGGGGGTCCTTGCAAATGCAGGGGTCATGTACCATTTCCGCCCATTTGTAGCCCCCCCCCGGAACGCAGGGGTTAGGCAGCCAGTGGTGATCTTGTCCCTCTTTGTTTCGGGATCCCTCAGAATGCAGGGGTCATGTAGCATTTCCGCCCACTTGTGGGTTCCCCGGGAAGGCAGGGTTGAGGCAGCCAATTCTGCCTTGTCCCTCTTTGTTCGGGGATCCCTGAGAATGCAGGGGTCATGTAACATTTCCACCCACTTGTGGGCCCCTGGAATGCAAGGGTTAGGCAGCCAATTCTGATCTTGTCCCCTCTTTGTTTGGGGATCCCTAAGAATGCAAGGGTCATGTAGCATTTTTGCCCAATTGTGGCCCCCCCGGAAGGCAGGGGGTAGGCAGCCAATTCCGACGTTGTCCCTCTTTGTTTGGGAATCCCCGAGAATGCGGGGGTCATGTAGCATTCCCCCCCAATTGTGGCCCCCCCGGAAGGCAAGGGTTAGGCAGCCAATTGTGATCTTGTCCCTCTTTGTTTGGGGATCCCTGAGAATGTAGGGGTCATGTTGCATTTCCGCCAACTTGTGGGCCCCCCGGAAGGCAAGGGTTAGGCAGCCAATGGTGATCTTGTCCCTCTTTTTTTGGGGATCCCTGAGAATGCAAGGGTCATGTAGCATTTTTGCCCAATTGTGGCCCCCCCGGAAGGCAAGGGTTAGGCAACCAATTCTGATTTTGTCTGTCTTTGTTTGGGGATCCCTGAGAAATCAGGGGTCATGTAGCATTTCCGCCCAATTGTGCCCCCCCCGGAAGGCAAGGGTTAGGCAGCCAGTTGTGATCTTGTCCCCTCTTTGTTTGGGGATCCTTGCAAATGCAGGGGTCATGTACCATTTCCGCCCATTTGTGCCCCCCCCCCCCCCGGAACGCAGGTGTTAGGCAGCCAATGGTGATCTTGTCCCTCTTTGTTTCGGGATCCCTCAGAATGCAGGGGTCATGTAGCATTTCCGCCCACTTGTGGGTTCCCCGATAAGGCAGGGTTAGGCAGCCAATTCTGATCTTGTCCCCTCTTTGTTTGGGGATCCCTAAGAATGCAAAGGTCATGTAGCATTTCCGCCCACTTGTGGCCCCCCCGGAAGGCAGGGTTGAGGCAGCCAATTCCGCCTTGTCCCTCTTTGTTTGGGGATCCCTGAGAATGCAGGGGTTATGTAGCATTCCCACCCACTTGTAGCCCCCCGGAAGGCAAGCGTTAGGCAGCCAATTGTGATCTTGTCCCTCTTTGTTTGGGGATCCCTGAGAATGCAGGGGTTATGTACCAGGTCCGCCCATTTGTGTCACCCCCTGGAAGGCAAGGGTTAGGCAGCCAATTGTGATCTTGTCCCTCTTTTTTTGGGGATCCCTAAGAATGCAGGGGTCATGTAGCATTTTTGCCCATTTGTGGCCCCCTTGGAAGGCAAGGGTTAGGCAACCAATTCTGATCTTGTCCCTCTTTGTTTGGGGATCCCTCAGAAATCAGGGGTCATGTAGCATTTCCGCCCAATTGTGGCCCCCCCGGAAGATAGGGGTTAGGCTGCCACGGCTACAATTTCATTGATTCCTGTGACAGCCTCATCGTCCATGGCCAACTAATGCCATTCGAGCATCGCCCTGGCCCTGATTTGCATGTGTGGAACGGCATGTTGAATCCCAGCATTGTGCAAGTGTGTGGGGAAAATTGCCAATATGTGACCCTGGAAAGCAACGTCGAGAATAGGTGGTACCAGCAAACCACCACATTGAAGGCGTTGGCCGAGTGGTGCATTCAGTGTGCTCCCACCATAGTGCCCACTATTCCATGGGATCCCTATCCTTGCATGCCCACCGTCCCCACTGATGATCAGGTGGCAACAGAAAGTGGCCCAAATAGTGTCAAATGCCGCATTTGCCACGAGACCGTGCCGCATCGAGTGTTGCGCACGCTCGTTGGACAGCACATTCTACGTGGTCACCACATTGAGGGGCAAGCGGCACGGTCGCACGCCAATATTTGTGGTTTTTGTGGATCACGGGATGAGTGCACAATTCGCCTACCATTGCAATCGAGGTCTACTCGAAGGCGAACGGTGGTGGCGGTTAGTACTTGTCCATCGCAGCCATGGGCGGTCTCTTGGAGCCGAATGTCAACGGCAACCAAGGCCAACCCTTGCACCAACTAGCTTGTGAATTGCCTTCAATGCGCAACCACAGTTTGGTTGTATAGTGTGGCTGCCCACTTTGATGCTGCCCATCCCAATGCTCCCGTTCCACATCACCTTCGCGTCCCCGAGGAGGAGGAAGCATGTGTCCGCAAATGGGACATTGGTGCCTTGAAGGACAGCACAAAGAAGCAAAAAGTGGCTGACACGCCTACTCCTTCCATGACACCTTTCACCAACAATGCCACCACCAACAATGCCTCTTCATTGTCCTCCTCCTCCTCCTCCCACTCCACACCACCCACAACATCTCGTACCCCAACCATGCCACCTTCAGAATCAGCGGCCACTGTCCACTGGGAAGCGGGCCAAAGATCGCAAGTGGCGGGATGCTCTGCTTGAGGTCACACAAAAAAGAGCCCGTCTGACAAGCGATGTATCCAGCGAAGAGGAGGACTACTTTGATCGTCCCCCGGACCAGCGCTATTAGGCCTCCTTCCTTTACCTCCTTCAACTCGACCACTTCCATCACCCATGTTTCGGGATCCCAAGGAGGAGCACCCCAACGAAGGGCACACGGCGCGTTCCTTCACACCATGCACCACTGCTGTATGTGCGCACGTTGTGGGCACGTAGTGCGTGGAGAGAATTGTTTTTAAAAAGACGTAGTGCACGTGGTGTAGACCCCCCCCCCCCCTCCCCGCGATCCTCCAAAGGGTTTCAAAACATACACCAACTCTGCCTTGAAAACAGCATGGTTCGGCCTGGGTGGGGCGCCACTAGCAATAGTGGCTGGGAATTGACTCGGGGGTGCTATGCCCTTCAACAAAAGTACCACCTACCATCCCCCCCCCCCCTTGTTGCAATATTTTTTGCTCCTGCATCTGTACCTTAGTGATCATCGCGATGAGGCGGCCATTTCAAGCCATATATGTAGGGGTCCGGAGCCCCCCCCGCCCCCTCTGGCTGGCCCCCTACCCCCCCCTCCCCCAGACCTACCCCCCCCCCCCCCCCCCCTGAAAGTGGCACCGAAGCGGGAAGGAGTCAGTGTATGGCCCATTGTCCCGACCCCCTTGTGTCCATGACCCGCATCCAAAGCAGAGAGGACTGAATCATAAATGGGGTGCTTTTTTTGGTATTTACCCGCCCGAAGACAAACACAGTACCCCCCCCCCCTTGTTTTTTGCTGTAATCCAGGTGTGCTTTTGTTTGTTTGTAAACCTGTAAATCTGTGTTCCAACAATAGCGTAAGCCAGGTACTTTCCTTTCCTCTTTTTTTTTTGGCTGTAATCTGACCACACAGTCCTCAGGTATCATCATTTCCACTTTTTTGTATTTGGGTTACAGCTAAAAAATGCAAAAAAATGTACACGGGTCACACTAGACACAAAGGGGGGGGGGGTAATACGGTGTTTCAATGATCGGCAGAGCCATGTGTGCATGGAACCACCACAGGTTGGTTCTCCCCTGTCTGTTCCCTTTTCGAGCTCTGCTCATCACATCACTACTCGTCTCCTGAAGCTATTGGGCACAAAGGTTCAGGCAGGGTTCAGTGGCCAGTGATGGTGGTTAATGAGTGCCAAGTGGGCCTCAGGGTTCTCATTTAACTTGATCTATGCCCCAAAGCGGTCTCATTGCCAATGCTGTGGGTGAGTGCATAAGCCGAAAGTCGCTCCGTGGACAGCCGGGGAATTGTCGTGACCTCTTGTTTCTCATGTCTCTGCTGATCTTCGTGATTTGTCCCATGTGTTCCATCTGTGCACTCATACACCTCTGAGGCTGAGTTTTATGTGGGTGAGATTCAGATCTAACTCCGGAGAATCAAGATGCACCAACCTCTCACGAAATTTACCACTAAATCAGCCCCCCCCTCCCCCCTCCAGGGTTCAACCATCACGGAATGATAATTTACCTGCATGCTTGTCCATGCCAAGACTAGCGGGTGGTGTTGATCACAACACGTCACTTCAGTGGTGTCTTTGCATCTGCGCTTAGGGACGGGTCTGAAACCGTCAGTATAACGGAATTCTTGAGGGAACTTCGTGGAGATCTCAATCCACGGCGCAAAGAGTTGGGTATGCATTGCCTCATATGTGCTGGTGGAGGAGGTCGCGGATTGTGCGCATTGTGTTGTCAGGGAATGCTGCATAGCCCATGAATGGCATGCTTCCCCCGTGCAAGGTACTCCTACGGTCCCTGTCCACATCAAATCAAGCGTGCACAGTTTGTGCCCGCCGGAGGGGGAATATCAAGAAGTTGATGACAGGGGTGAATGTGTCCTAATGACAGAAGAGCACTCGCTCCATATGAAAGTGGTTTGAGTGGCCAGCACGAGATGGCGGGCACGGTGCAGTTGTGCTCCAGCCAACACGTTTGGCCAGCTAGGCCGGGGAATCAGCTGCGCATGTGTTGTGTGTGCGTGTGTGTGTGTGCGTGTGTATGTGTGTGTGTGTGTGTGTGTGTGTGTGTGTGTGTGTGTGTGTGTGTGTGTGTCTGTGTGTCTGTGTGTGTGTGTGTGTGTGTGTGTGTGTGTGTGTGTGTGTGTGTGCATGTGTGTGCATGTGTGTGTGTGTGTGTGTGTGTGTGTGTGTGTGTGTGTGTGTGTGTGTGTGTGTGTGTGTGTGTGTGTGTGTGCCTACATCGCCTGTGCTTCTGTGTGGATGGGCCCAATGGATGCACAAAGTATCGATGGCGTGTGAAGGTTTTTGGTGCACCACCGTGTTGCCGACTCCGATGTCACGCTTTTTTTGCTTCTGGCTGCCTCAACTGTGGATGTCTTCGCTCATTAACAGTGCTCATGGCTTTTGGCTGTTTGGACAAGAACAGAGACGGTACCGTGAACATGGCTGATATGATGCTGATCTATGGCCGACATATTGGCGAACACCCCGATGTCAAGTCTGGGGCAAAGAGTCCTGAGAAGGTCACACCCAAACCATGAGTGTCGTTGGGTTATGAGGTGGCATCGGGATCTCTGGTGCCCATTCAGCCACCACCACAGCACCGTAGTGGTGCTGGTAATCATACCGGAACCATCCAATCCCATCCCATGTGGAACCGCCTGCGCAAAAGTCTCAGGGCGTTGACCTTGTGTTGCCATTGTGACTGGAGCATTCGGCACTTCTCGGGGTGTGTTAACAGTCCAGAATGGCATCAAGTGGTCACGTGCACGCACTCATTTGAACACAGGTGCTGCTACTAACAGCCAGACCCCCAAACTCCGCATTGTGTGTGAACACTGCAACCTCTGGCAAATGTGAGTGGCGATTGCGTGGCAGTGATGGCTCATTTCGTCTGCTCCAAAGGTGCTGCTCGAGTTTTCATCAATGTGGGACAAGAATCAGGATGGCACGGTGACGGAGGAGGAGTTTTTGGACTACTATGCAGATATGTCTGTAAGTATGTGAAGGGGTTCATGTGGTGGGCATGTTATATGCAAATGACACAGTCGAAGCGCATGATAGAGCTGGAACGCCTCAAGAAGTGGTAAGGGAGGTCCGAGCGAATTTCAGCCTACCAAACACGCTTCGAAATGTCCTCTGCGAAAATTCCACCGGGCGACGGAATAAGGGAGGATGAAGATATACTAAACAAGAACACCTAACTTCCGTCCTCGGAAGTCACCAACGAGTACCTTGCTGTTGATGGCATTTGGGGAGGTGGAAAATTGGCTGCGCCCCGGGGGGGGGGGGGGGGGGGTCACGGCTGTCGCCTGAAGGAGGGGGGTTTGGGAAATTGACACCTGTGACAGGACCCATGTTTGGTCCAAGCTGACTACTTTTTTGTTTTGACCGGAGACCCCTTAAGTGCCGGCCGCATCCGATGATGGAGTTTATTGGTACAACTCCGGAGGGGTGGGGCTTTTTGTGACAGAAATTAGTGTGTGGCAGGTGTTACACCCTTCTTTGGACCAAGGAGGGTAGGGGGGAAAATAAAAAACTGAGGACTGGGGGCGCCCGGGGCTCCTCCTCAGGAGTCGCGATGCCCAACCCCCTTTTAAAGTGGGCTAAGCGAAATACACACTCAGACCCCTCCATCCCATAGGGGCCAAAAAGGTTGACGTGACCTCTCCTTTCCTTACTCCCGCCCACAAGGAAGGGGGGGGCGTATCTTTTTTTAGGCACCAGATGTGGGTTTTCTGCATTTTACCAGAGAAAATGCCAGACACAATTCCCCTGCCCTTCAAGCCTTACCCTGTTCCTCGTAATGAGTATGAAGAGTTTTGGAATTCAGAGCATTTCTTTGTCTTTGAAATGTTTTCCACTGCCCCACTCAAGGATAGAAGTCAAATTGTCCAGAGTCACTGGCAATTGAAGCAACGGGTGATAAAAACTCTAGCTGATAAGAGGTACGCCACCCCTGCTTTTTTGAGTGAAGTGAAACAAGCTGTGATTGTTTCACAACAAGAAGCAACACGCTTGCGGAAGGCAAAGCAGTGTGTGCTGGTTGATCATTTGTTGCGTGACTACCCCTTAGCTAAAGCTAAGCGCATGCGTGTGCGACCCCTACCTACCCCCATGCCAGATGTGCACTGGAGCAACTAGTGTGCAGATTTTTTGAAACAGATTGATTGCAAATTTTCTACTGAGATCACCGAAGAACCCCATTCCCCCCCCTCCACGCCCCGCAACAAGTCCACAACCAAGGACTTTTTTCCTCCACAATCACAGTCATCAGCATCACAAACACTATCACCACAAATTATCGTCTCTTCCTCCCAACCTCTCCTCCCCAACTCATTCGCTGTGATTGCCCCCACCATTAATTCCATTTCACCGGCCACAGATTCTGTGCCGTAGAGTATCTCCGTGCTGTCTACGCACGTGCAGGAGATCAGTAGTGCACTTGATATGTCCCCCACAAGCGCTTTGGGTCATGTTCTCCAAGTGGTGGGAGGGGGCGAGCTGTCTAGCTGTCTCAGTACCCTTCCGCTGCCATGTACACCCCCAGTAGTTGTACAAGCCTAGCTTTGAGGTTTGAACACTTGGACAATGAAAGAGTGTTCACCATGGCATTTTGCACGGCAGCCGGTCTGTCCTCAATTAATGAGGCTGAGTGGGTAAACGGTGCAGAGACTCGGGCAGTGTAGAAAGCAAAATTGAAAGATGTTGTGTGCCTCCGTAAACGACTTGTCCCTTCCTACTGCAGAGATGCTTGCTGTGCGGCACCGCCGTTCTCAAGAGGTGCTATCAAATGCCATTGCTGGTGCCACGTATAGTGCAATGCCCATCATCAGTTTGAGGTCTCATCCTGAGGTTGAGGGGTCTGACACATACTCCCAAGATTTGAGGATGCACTGTCGCACTGTCCTTGATGGTAAGAGGGAGTATGTGCCCCTGAATGCACGTGTCTCTATCGCAAATGCTTTGCGGTATTATGTTGCAGGCCTCTTTGATTTTCAGTTGCGTCGCACAGCTTGTGTGACCACATTGAAACACCTGCAGCTTACCCAAGCCCTCCATCGTTCCAAACTTGCTCAGCTCTTTCATGCATGAACCCATCTATGCTGATGATGGGAGTTTCATGACACCGGATCATATTGAAGAAGAGGTGAAAAAAAAAAGTGCAACGGTTCTCAAGGTTGATCATCCTTCTGTCCACTGTAAGCAATGGTACTGTGAAACCCGCCACCCTAGTGAGGAACAAATTAAGGAGGTGGCTAGGGTTGCCCTCGAAAATGTGTCCAAGGTCTCCCACCAGGTGAAGCAGTGGTTTGCCAATTGCTGTAGTTCAGAGTTTTTAAAGGATGAGGCTCGGTTGAAACGGCGTTGTGGGTAGGTCACTGCTGGAGTTTTGGCTGATGTGCAGTGTCTCCTCCGTCAATCGCGTGGCTCCCTCAACATTAATGGGCAATGTACGGTCTCTAACTTGAAAAGAGTTTTGATGCATCAAGGTTTGTGTAGTAGTGGTCCGAAACCTGAGCTAGTCCAAAGGGTGTACAATTATATCAACCTCATCCGCGAGCGTCACAACTCACCCATGGAGGATGCTGAAATTGCCCATGTGGAGGAGGTGTTACAAACTGATCCGGAGGGTGATGGTTTGGACATTGTTTGCGTCAAATGCTTGAGTGGTGAGGTCAGTGATGGGAATGACATCTCGATTTGTGACGGGGACCATAGCTCCCGTGTTGGGTATCACCAAAAACGCCTTGGGCCACCCATTACCCAAGTGCTTGAGCATTCTTGGTTTTGTCCCGAATGTGTTGCACAGAGCTCAACTGGTGATTCCAGGCTTGCAGATGGTGATTATGTGCCTTCCACCCATGACGCTGCATCTAGCTCCCATGTTACCTCTGCTTCCATTTCAGATGGCACGTCAAGCTCCGACAGTGACACCTCAAGTTGTGATTCCAATTCCACAGATTCCTCTCATATGTCTTCTTTGACATCTGCATCAGACTAATTGCCAACGGGAGGCCATGGTGGGGCGTTGCATCCCCCCCCCCCCTTTTTGCTGTGGGATGCAACCGGAATAGACCGGACACAAATACCACCACCGTTGGGGTTAGGGGGGTCGGGGGCGGGGGGGGCTGTGTATACCCGTCATCATTGCCCCGTCACGGCTAGCGGGAAGAGGGGGGGGGGTTGGGAAATGGACATCAGTGACCCCCCGTGGGCGCAAGCCAGTTTTCCCCCGCCCTTGCCATGAAGCTGAAGTTTTGCTGTTGCCTTGTTGTCTTTCCCGGTGAAAGCTTGCCCCGTTGGGGGCAGAAGATTAGCTGTGTGGTGATCGACTGAATTCTTTGCATTCTGTCCAGCAGAATAGCAGAAATTCCCGCATTGGGGAGGGAGGTGGAACATCTCTTCAGTTGATGGCTGGGGTGCAAAAGTCTTGTCGGCTGTTGTGGTAGTTGTTCGGTAGTAGTGGTTGGTAGTTGCTTGATCAATCTGGAACGGGGTCAGGGCTGTGCACTCCAGATAGCTCAGCTTTAGCTTGCGGTGTGTGGCCAGTATGTGCAAAGGAAGGTTTGGGTGGTTTCTCTACATGCATTATGCCCCTCCGAATCATTTACTTGCATACATTTGTGTTGGCGTCATGTTGCCTGAATGATGACGTGCACTGGCGCACTCTCTTGTCACACACTGATTACAGATATTGATAGTGATGACTATTTTGAACTCATGATTCGCAATGCATGGCACCTCAGCGGTGGTGAGGGGTGGACAGAAAACACGACATGCCGACGGGTCCTGGTGACACATTATGATGGGTCCCAGACTGTTGAGGAAATTGAGGTGTGTTTCTGAGGGCAGTATCTGTGTCTGGGTTCAGAGTGCTCAGGTGCAACATGCCATCAATTTGTGAGTGTTTTTCTGGGGCAGCATTAGAACAACGCTGCATGTTAGCGTTCGAGCCAGAAAGATTTAGACCCATTGACGAACTTCAGACAGGCACGCTTTCTTAGCAGACAGGTGCTCTCATTGCCAAAACAACAAAGGGGAGGCAAGTGGGGGACACAAGGCTTTTGTCCACCCGAAGGGCAAATCGAAAAAGCTCGTGCACAATCAGGAAATTTTATGAAAAGGTCTAGGGTTTTGGGGAAAGAAATCACAGAAAAAGTTTCCTTTGGGATGGGGAAATACGGGATGAAAAGGAGAGGGAACCGCAGGAACCGGGGAGGGGGGTTTACCATGTGAATTTCAGAGGTGGGAAGCTGACTCCAGAATGCTGAAAAACAGATGTATGTTTGGGCATATACCAATCTCGGAATGTATTCCTCTTTTAACCCCTTTCTCCAAGGTGTTCTGTTTGCCTCAGTAACAGTAAAGCCACCCCCTTACCTTGTGTTCTGATTTCCGGTTTGTCCTAGAGCATTTGGCTGGGACCCTGGGGGGACCGACTCCGCAGATCCTAGGACACAGACTGACCCCCCTCCCCCCCACCCCAACCCCCCAAGGGACCTCCGGCCAACAGTTAGTCGCCAAAGGTGCCAGCTTTAAGAGTCTATGGGCGCCAAAGGCGCTTGAAGCTACATGGGCACCAAAGGCGCCCAAAGGAAACTGTTGTCCCTTTTGCACCCCAACCTCACCCTAACGCCCACCCCTAAGCCTTGTCCTAGCCCTACCCATACCCCAAACCCTACCCCTAATCAAGACTAAACATTGGGACCGAGCTGGTGGGGAAGGGAATATCAGTTACGGGGCTGAATAAGGATGCATGTTGGGGGACACCAAGAATGATTCCCGCCACCCCCCCCCCCCATACCGCCCTGGAAACTTTTCCTTGCTCGCTTTGCTCTCTTGCGAGACATGCCGCCCAGCACTCCTCCCACACTCCTCCCCTATAACCCCTCCCCCCTCATTCCCCTGGTACCCCTTTGCTACATTGTCTGTCCCAAAATTTCCCATTTCCCATTTCAAGGCTTTTTTGGAGCTTGTAGGAACTCACATGGGTCCAAAATGGGCTCCGCTCGCTCAAGAGACATGCCCCCCATCAGTCCTCGCACATTCCTCACCCATCATTTCTCCACCTGCATTCCCCGCGGACCCCCTTGTTTTGCATTGTTGGTCCCCAAATTGCCCATATCATGGCTTTTTTTGAGCTTGCATGGGCTCATGTGGGTCAAAATAGCCTTAAACCACTTGTTTGAGCCTCCTAAGTGGTCTGAGGACAACTTTGGAGAAAATCATTTTTTACCGCTTTAGGACCCACAACTGACCCCGTACCCGAACCCTAGCACCTGCATTGTGCGCGCTACACCACTCCAATGGGGCAACGAAGGGTGTTGGCTACACAAAAATAACTTGCAAGTGGTCCCCTTTATCATTGTTCATCACCACTGGGGTGCCCAACGCAATCCATGGCATTCAAGCACAACACATTCCCCTTGGACCCCCGTACGCATCGTCGGTCCTAAAATTGCCCATTTCAAGGGCTTTTGGGAAGAAGCCAACGCGTGGGGGAACAGGGTATCAAATGCCTTGGTAGAGCTGTACATGGAGGGCGAGAAGCATGCTCAGCGGCAATAGGCCGTCGACACCTAGGAGCTATTGCGGATGAAGATTGAGGTACAGCTGGGTATCAATGCGTTAGGGGAAAACAAGGGGTAGTGGCTCAATCGTTTCTTGGCGCATCATGGGGTCGATGTACATTTCATGGGTGCCGCTAATCGCGTGTTACATGCTTTTTGAAAAATGCGATCTAGATTTGGCATCCGGTAGGTTCATCTCCACAGCAACACCTGCACTGCTGGATACTTCCCTTGAATTTCAAGCGCTCATGGCAAAATTGGTGGCGTAGGACAAGCTCATGTAGGAACTTACGGCTCAATTGCAAGCTTCCACTGTGGTGAATGTTAAACCCTTTTTCTCGCCTCCGGTCCTGGCGTGGGTAGCCATTGCGACTTTGGTAGAGCGCGGGAAGCTACCTCAGTGGTCATGCTGCGCTTTGCGTTTGATTTACATCACCATGCGCGACAACCGGCTGCCGGCCGATGTGGCTATCTGCACGAAGGAATGGAAGGAGTCGGAAGCCAAAGAATAGTTCCAGAATTCTCAACCAACAGGCATAGGACACAATAGCGTGGAGTGGAATGGACATCAATGGGAAGGAGCATCCAGCACGAATGAGCCTTGCGTTCCTCTGGGGCCTCACCAGCTCGGCTGCCCATGTCTACGCGTTATTTTACAAAGGGGACGGAGGCGTGGGTGGGCCTGCGGCTCACATTGCTGTCCATTTTGGGAACACTAGCGTGTTAGGGGACGTCATTTGGCAGCACATTACCTCATTGGGATCGAAGTTCTTGACCAGTGATGGTAGGCTGTTGTATCGTCCCAAAGACAGACGGGACGCCCTAGACGTTTAGGACCCACCAGGGATGGCGTGTAAGACCTGTAAACGGCACGGGACAAGCGGCCAGAAGCAGTGGTTTTTCATGTGCCCCCCACTTCACCGAGACGCCCGCCGACCCTCCGCAAGTCCCTTGGTGGTACATTAGGAAGCGGAGGGTCGGCAGGAAAAAGAGTGGGAGCCTGGACCCCGTGTCCCGCCCTGTTCGACGCCACCAGGGCCATTCGGCTAGGGGCATTTCGCCCTTGGACGATTGCCTCCGGCGATGGCGCGAGCTGGATAGGGTCGTCCCATCATGTCCACTGAAGACGTCATCTGCAAACCGCAGCAGATACACTCGCTGGCATGTCGCTCCGGCCGGGAACGCGCCACATACCACTTACATGCGCTCGTCTGATTGGAGTCCTAGTTCGGTGGCCAGTCGCCCGTGGAATTGTTGGAAAGGCAAATCATACACCTCTACCCGCAACATGCGTCATGGGCCCGATGTCGAAGTCTCTTATCTGCCGTGGTGAGCTGCTGGAGGATCTGGAATGGGCATAGCCGGTGGTTGCCTACTGCACTCGCGAAAGTGCAAAGTGCCATCTCAATTCCTGGACGACAACCGTTCATACGGGTCTTTGGAGGTGTTGGCGTTCTATGCCAAGGGGTGTACGGGGGCACCAGATTGGACGGTGTACGGCCTGGCAATCCTATCCTATACAAGCTTCCTCCGGGTTTCCGAAACGGTCAGTGTTAGGAGGGGTGGGCTGCAAGATGCTTTTTTCTCCTTCCGGGGCGCCAAGACCAGCAGGCGCATGATTGGTAGGGAAATGGGCAAGTATTGCCGCGCATGGGCATGTTGGCTACGAGACCATGGAGGTGTCAGCCGCAACCACTCCAAGATACACTGCACGGGTGGATGCCGATGGTTGGAAGCCCACATTGCCGACGCGTTGGCTGGCTTAGAGTGGGAGGAACTCATGTGGCATGCGTGGAGGAGGGCGGCCGCGGCCCTCCTCAAGCATCTGGGAGTCCCGTTGGGGACGATCATGGCATGGGTTGTTGCCTTGCCTTGCACTATTGCATCCCACCACCGGATTTCCATTGTGCCACTGAAATGTAATTACCTTGGCCGACATCCAAACGCGCATGTAGTGGAAAAATGCACGGGTGACCCTGACCAACCAACATCACGGATCACTTCGTCTAGCCTGATGTTCAAGATCAGCATGTACAGTGCCAGGGGAAAAACGACCTCGAGCTGCCGGAGGAGATGAACGTGCCGACCAAGTCCCGCTTGAGATCAAGGCACATTGGCTCACCGCGTGGGTCATGCCGACGGTCAAGACAGAGATGGGGGTGGACCCCTTATCTAGTGTGGGCTGGTGGTCCGCCGGGCGCCCTTAGTTAGAGTTCGGCTAGTGGCTTCAAGGTTGGATGCGACAGGGCACTGACAGGGCGGCTGCGACATGTGGCTTCAGCATGTGAGGTGCTTGCTGCAAGCATCAAGCGGGGAAAGGGTAGTGGAACGGCGGATGGTCCAATTGAGCTTTAAGACTGCCATTTCCACACTGCATGGCATCGTTGGAGGGACATTATAGAGGTTGGATGTTTTCTTCCGCCTCGTAAAATACTGTTACCAAAAAATCTGGGATGCCTTTCTTCACGATTCGTCTTCGCCCAAGCTCCTAGTGGCGAGGCTGACAGTGCAGGCGTTGGAGAAGGGCACTGGTCCAATGGAATGCATACGTATGCAGGAAAGTATTTGGGAACACTACACACCCAAGCGTTTGGAATCTGTGGGGTTTATGCATTTCAACAAAATTAGACCAGTGTTGGCCGCAGTATTTGTGATGCCGAAGGCATTGGTGCGACAGGGTGTCATGCACCCGTGTCATGCCACCGGCTCGGGCCCGAATTGGTCCCTTTTCCCGATTCCAACATCATCGGAAAAGGCGAGCTTGATTTGTTCCTGGATCCTATCATAATAAGGAGCGGAGAGAACGACTAGCACGTCTCGAAATACCTTCGGTTGAAATTGTGGCACTGATAATGTTGCTGGAGGTTTGCGACTGTCTCACTGTTTTTCCACGGCGACTATAGAGGTGGGAATCTGCACGTTTTGGGTTTTGGGCACATTCGCGGATATGTGCTCGAGGCAACCACATGCTGAGTTGGTGGGAGCACACATCAATGTGTCAAATTGTTTCTGGAGTATGGTGTTACGAGAGAGGTATTGGTCGACCTTCCGAGTGATGGCGGATGGCGAGTTGTGGGCCTTCAAGTCTCTCCCGTTTGGGTGGTCATACAGCCCGGTTATTTGTTGGGCAGTGTTGGAGCACATTGTATGGAGTGTGGTTGTGGATGACGTATTTGTGTTGATCCACTACGACGACATCTTCGTCATCGGCCATGGGAAGGACCACGCGGGGAATCAGAGCGAGGCTTTGGCTGTGGCTCTCAACGAAGCTGGAGCGCCGGTCAGTCCCAAAAGCACCCCGGAACCGCGGCCACACATCCGGTGGATTGGGAACGAGTTTGATTTTGCAATGCCGGTCATCTATAGCGATTCTGGGGCGCGCCACGCGTTTTGGACTCGTTGGCTGCAATTATCTGTGTTCTTTTGTGCCGCGAAACGGTTATTGTGGGGCGCCTTCATTGGCACGGGAGGCCACGTTGGGGTATTTACCCTTTTGTGGCCCCATCCTGGGCACACGTAGTTTGGGGACTACAATGGTTACTCTGTATGCCGTTGGCGCTTGTTCACTTATGGGCGACGGTGACGGCCTGGTGGTGAATGTTGCCCTGGAGACCACCTTTTTTGTGTCCGCTGCCGCGTGATTGGGCCCTCTACATCTTCTTTCACGGCACCTAGGACGGACCATCGTGGTGCTATGGCGTCTGGTCCTTGGGTACCCCAGGTAGGAGTGGCATCCCTCGAGAGCCGTTTTGCAATTAGGAGGTGGCAGAGTTGGGGGCGTGCGAATTTGGGCTCGGGCTTTTGGAGCGGTTGCACAAGCTCGTGGTAGCACTCATGGGCGACAACACACCCATCTTGGAAATGGTTGCAGTGGGTTGTGCATCCGCAGGCCTGGGCGCACAGCATCGTGTTTTCCGACGCCTATACCATTTATTTTGTTCCCCGCGTACCGCCGTGCACGTGTATTGGGTTCACAGTGAGTTCAACCCGGCAGCCCCCTTTAGTCGGCTCCACTCGGAGTACGATTTGTCCACAGACAAGGTGTAGTCTACTGCCGGCGAACGTCTCTTTGCCTTGTCCCTTTGTGCGTCTCCTGCCTTAGTGCATGTGTGGACTTTAGGGTTGCCCGGGGTGAAGCATGTGGTATCAATGGCGTTCGGTGGGGCCATTTCGCACACCGACTGACTGGTGGGATTGGGCTAGTAGCCTGCTCTGTGCCGCTTAGTGTGTTTGTCGGACATGCCCCCCCCTCTGCTGCAACCCACGGCCGTCGCTTCTCGGTACATTTGTTGTAGCCGTTCCTCGATGCATTCACACGGCAAAGCTGATGATCTATGGTCTGATATGTCACCGGCGACGGCTGCCGAGCGTGAGAGTATGAAGGGACATAGGCGGTACGAGAAAAGTGGGGCCCGGATGCAGAGACACTCTTCAGCAAACACACACCACTTCTCACGGCGCGTCTAGTGGCGGTTGGGTTCTCTTCATCCAAGGATCGCACGATCTTGTGAAGGCTACATTGGACTTGTTCCAGTGAAGTTGTTTTTGTGGGCCCCCGTCTTGGCTTGGGACATCCTGTCATCAAGCTGGCACCCTTGCGGATGCCTCATGTATTGCTCTATTCGTTGGTCATCGTGGCTTTGCCCTTTTTTTAATGCTTTGTCGCGGTTGGGTGCGCAATGAGCCGGATCGGACTGAGTGGCAGGGTTCTCGTTCCTCTAGAAACTGGAGTTTTAGAGATAGAATTTAGGGCATTTCTTGTGTCGTCTTATTTGCAGTGTTTGTATTAGTTGTGTTCTATGTATGGATCCCACGGCACCCAGGTGATATATTATCGCGCCTGTGACGCCGGCCAATGCCCATCGGGACATGTGCTGAGGACAGCTTCTGTGTCAGTTTCTGTGTGTGTTGCCTTTTTGTGCTCCGTCGCTGCCCTTCTCAAACACGAAAAAGGGTTACAAAGCCAAGCTGGTTGAACCAGTCTTGGACCTACCAGGTTTAGCAAGAAGCAACAATAGCAGCAGCAAACAACAAGCAACAACAAGCAGTAGTAAGCAAGCGTGCGCGAAATGGGCAAAAATCAGAGCCTTGCCGTGGTGCTTCGGATTCAGCCCAAATTTTGGTCAATGAAACCTATGTGTGTGAAGGACAACCACACACAGTATGAGCAAGACACTCAACGGTGGCGCCCAAGATAATGCAAAATCTGCCTTGAAAAGCACCCCTTTTGCATACTTTTTCAAGTTCCACCAACTTGTGTTGTGTTTGACAGCTGTGTATTGCGTTGGGCACCCTTGTGCTTATGATGATGAAGGGGATCAATTGCACTTTTCGGTTCCATGCTGTCCACCTCCCTCAATGCCCTTTTGGCACCACCGGCGTGCACGATGCACGTGCCAACTTGCACGGTGCACGTGCCAGTGTAGTTCAAAAATGGTCAGAAATGATTTTTTTGCAAACGTGTTCCTAGACCACTTGGGGTGCTCAATCTAGTGGTTTCAAGATTTTTTTAGCCGTATTTGACCCTTTTTAGCCCATGCAAGCTCCATCCTTGCAATGGGCAATTGTAGGACCTCCTGTGCGTAGGGGGCGGTGGGTGCAAGGTGTGTGTGTTATGTTCGATTGCGTTGGGTCAGCCACTCGCGACATTGGTTCCCGGCCACCGGTGCTGCATTTCCTTTAGGGTCTCGGGTGGACCTACCAGGTTTAGCAAGCAACAAGCAGCAAGCAATCGCGAAATGGGCAAAAATCACAACTCTGTCCTGGTGCTTCGGATTCGGGTGAGACTTTGTTGGTTGATAGCCATGGGTGTGAAGGACATTCACAATGTTTGACCCCAAGGTTCCACCAGCTCGGTGATCTAAACCACCCCTTTGTAGTGAGCTGGTTCGGCCATGGCAGCCATGTTTGTTAGGCTGAACAAGATCTTCAAAATTTTGTTCATGGCTGATTTTTGCCACATCATTGCTCTCAATTTTGGACCCCTACACTAATCAAGATTGAACATTGGGTCAGAGCTGGCGGAGGAGGGAACGTCAACTCCATGGATGAATAAGGATGCATGTCGAGGGACACCATGAACGATTCCCGCCATTTCTCCCCCTATGGTAGCCTAAAAACCCTTCTTCGCACTCTTCGCTAGCTCAAAATGACATGCCCCTAGCACCTAACCCGCACTATCAGTCCCGGAAATCCCCATTTCAAGGCTTCTTTTGGGCTTGCATGGGGTCTTATGGGTCCAAGATGGCTCAAAATGGCCTCGAACCACTTGTTTGAGCACCCCAAATGGTCTACGAACAACTTTTGGAAAAATCATTTTTGACCACTTTTGGACCCACCAAGGACCCCCGTGACCCTACCATAGCACGTGCACTGTACGTGCTGCACCACTCCGATGGGGGATTGAAGGGTGTTGACTGCGCAAAATTAGGTTGGAAATGATCCCCTTCAGAATTATTTTTCATCACAAGGGGGCCTCCGTTTCAAAAACTGCAATCTAGGGCCAACAACGCCATTTTTTTTCCGAAACCGCCCTACATTGTGTTCAAAACGGCCAAAGGAAGGAAAATGGTGGCTATACTTCACATGCAACCTGACTTTCCCGTGTCAAAGAGCCCTCTAGGGGCCTCCAACTCCACAATATGTCCGAGCTACGGCAAGTTGCAAGAAGCACGAAGAGGTGGGTGCCAAAACAGGTCAACAAGGTCCACTAGGTGCAAAAGAAAGATATTTTTCAAAAGTGGTCCTAGACCACGTGGGATGCCAATGCCAAAACAATTGTTTTTGGCATGTTGTGACCCTGTGGTGGCCCGTTTTGGTCCTCCGAAAATCCCAAAATGCATTGAAAATGGGTTGTTTTGGGACCAAAAATGGGTCAAAAATAGGTTTTCCCAAAAATGATCCCGGAGCATTTGGGGTGCCCAAACAAGTGAAACGTGCCCATTTTGAGCCCATTGTAAGCCATTTTGGCCCCTCTAAAGTCGCAAAATGAAAATGGGCTGTTTTGGGACCAAAAATGAGTCAAGGATGGGTCAAAAATGTGTTTTGGTAAAAGTAATCTTGGACCATTTGGGGTCCACAAACAAATACAATGAGCCTATTTTGAGCACATCTTGAGCACTTTGAGCATTTTGAGCACACAGCAACTACCCCGACTACCACATTGTGCCATGCAAAGAGGCGAAAGCATTTGTGTAACCCGCAGATGACGACTTCTGACTACTTCTGACCGACCCTAGCGTGAAAAAAATGAACTGTTAGGTTTTGTTTCGACCCACTTTTGAGCCACTTGTGGTCCCAAAATGCCCCATTTTCAAGGCTCTTTCGGACTTGAGAGGGGCCAAAATTGCTGAAGATGTGCTCAAAATAGGCTCATTGTATTTGTTTGTGGACCCCAAATGGTCCAAGATTACTTTTACCAATACACATTTTTGACCCATCCTTGACCCATTTTTGGTCCCAAAACAGCCCATTTTCATTTTGCGACTTTAGAGGGGCCAAAATGGCTTACAATGGGCTCAAAATGGGCACATTTCACTTGTTTGGGCACCCCAAATGCTCCGGGATCATTTTTGGAAAAACCTATTTTTAACCCATTTTTGACCCATTTTTGGTCCCAAAACAACCCATTTTCAATGCATTTTGGGATTTTCGGAGGACCAAAACGGGCCACCACAGGGTCACAACATGCCAAAAACAATTGTTTTGGCATCCCACGTGGTCTAGGACCGCTTTTTGAAAAAAATCTTTTTTTTTGCACCTAGTGGACCTTGTTGACCTGTTTTGGCACCCACCTCTTCGCGCTTCTTGCAACTTGCCGTAGCTCGGGCATATTGTGGAGTTGAAGGCCCCTAGAGGGCTCTTTTACACGGGAAAGTCAGGTTGCATGTGAACTCTGAACTCCAAAGTCTCAATCTTCCAATGATTGTGCATTTCACTACCATGTAGGTAACAACGCCCCCAAACGGTATAGCATAATTTTGTTGTGCTTTCAGCTATTGCATGGGTGCCCCACTTCCCCACCAGCTCGGTTCCAATATTCAGTCTTGATTTAGGGTGATGGTATGATCAGAGGGAGGGCAAGGGGGGGTAAGGGGAGCCTGTGATGACCAACGCTTGGCCTCAGGGCATGTACACCCCCCCCCCCAATCGCCCCTCCTGGACCCCCCCTCCCCATCGACCCTCCTGGACCCCCACACGAATCGCCCCTCCCTGACCCCCCTACCAGCCCCCCCCCCCCCCCCCCCCCCCCAGGGGACAGTTACCGGGGGGGTAGTTCGTCCAAACCACAGAGGGGAGTTGCGGGCCCTGCGAGATGTCGGTGGTGCATCAAGACAAAGATGGATGCCCCAGCAAGCAATGGCACCAAAAAGTGCTGTCAGCAGTAGCAACAGGCATCACCACCACCATAGATCCTCACCACTACCCTTGCCGTTGTGTACAGCTTGCCAGCCCAAACTGTCCAGTGCCACATCCCCACAATAAGCAGGTGAAATGTGTTATTTTGGGAGGAGGGGCACTGCTGCATTTTTAAGTCAAGTAAATGGTTCTCTGTACCACTGGCATTGCATTGTGTGGTTATAAGCAATGCAAACGTGACATTGTTTGTAAATTCTGTTCTCTTTTAGAATGATTTGGGTATTGGGCCAAATGACCTTCAGGCTATGCGAGAGGCGCTCATGGCACAGGGAATACTTGACATAAAGAGGATCGATCTCACGGGATAATCTGACAAATTGTTGCCATTTTACGTATGTATCTTAGCAAGGTCAAGTTGATGCTTTGCACTACT
This sequence comes from Eutreptiella sp. 'Long Island Sound 2002', assembly GCA_964036045.1. Lineage (NCBI taxonomy): Eukaryota > Euglenozoa > Euglenophyceae > Eutreptiales > Eutreptiaceae > Eutreptiella > Eutreptiella sp. 'Long Island Sound 2002'. Next base: position 17,265,194 of record OZ038382.1, read on the forward strand.
TGGCTAAGTGCCTGTCAGCATGCATGGCAGCAGCTGTGAGCAGCTCTCATCAATGCCCGAGGCAGATTTGCTGAATTTTTGCCAATGCTTTCTTTTTCTTATTGAGCATTGCGAGAATGTATGCGCTGAGTCAAATGATGCAGAAAGACCTGTTTCCAGGTATTTGTTATTTATCAGCATGCCTTTGTCAACACTAATGGCATTTATGTTTTCTCAGCCCCAAATATTTGAAAATATGTGTCCTTTCGATTAGATTTGATCTAACCCAATTTAGGGCATTGTGGTTGATAAGCAAACACTCTTTGTGCATGTTTTTTTCTTACACACGCTGCATGGATATGTTTCTATCTTTAGTAGGCTTCATCCTAATTGTACCATTTCTGCACAGCCCTGTTGTTCTAACTCTTCCACATTGTGCTAGCATTTTGTTTGTTGTGGTGTGTTTGCCCATTAGCTTGTTGGATTTTCAAAATGGGTTGATGATTCTTGTGTGGTATGGATGGATGCTCTTGCTGTGTCTGCCCCTTTTTCATTTTGTTACATTTTGATAAGGAAGTACAACCGAATCCCCCCCCCTCCTGCTTGCCATGCATGCCAATCAGAAGAGCTGAGCACCTTTGATAATAGCGAACCCCTGATTTTCTCTGTTGTGAAGGGTCAAAGAGAAGATGAAGGAACAGATCCATTTGTTTTGTTTGACCAGTAATAAGCAAGCACTGCCTGTGAATGATTTTGCCGCATTGGTAGTAAGCAATGTTTGTGGCCAAGTGAAAAAATCTAGTGAACAACAATAACCACAGATAGACGCACAAAGAGTAGCAAATCACACGGTCAATGAGGAAATGATCATCAGCAAATGCCTCATCATCCTAAGCTCTACAGACCACGTACATGCAACAATGTATTTTGCCCATCGCTTTGTTTACCTGTGGCATAATTTTTGGGACATAGGGTTTCTAACAGCAGCATTGACGCAGGTGGTGGGTTGATTGACGCTCTGTCTGTAATTACTGATTAGGGCAAATGCAGTCTGGCAATTTTCCTTGTTTTGTGCGTTCTTTCATGCAACATTTTTTTAGCGTGGTTTCTGTGGTGAAACATTGATTTCATCTGCTCAATATGTCCCTCCACGTTCCATAATATGATATGAATGACTATCTCATGCCACGGTTCCTAAAGTGCAACAACGCTATGAATATCTTAGAAAGTAAGTTCACACCACATTCGCTTGTGGCCAAGTTTGGTGGTTTGGAAATAGATTCCAAGGGGATTGCATTGAAATTGTAGCTGCCCGCAACCTCCGACAATTGTTGAATATTGGTTTTTCCGGTGAGTCAAATAATTAATCCCAACCTTACTTGATAGACATTAAGAGAAGGTCTCACGCTTTCTCTTGTCAATATGTTGAGACTTTCATGTTTTCTCAACATTCCACCAACAGAAGAATGAAAATGATCTCAAAATGCAGCAAAGAACCGCAATGACTGTGGAGCCCCAATAGCACTTTGTTTGGCCTCAGAATTGGCCGATGACCAAGGAGACATCCAAAGTGGCCCAATGGCCTCAAGATGGCTGTAATAGCCTGCTTTGACCTGCCTAGATGCATAGTTCTGCGTTGGTGCAGGGATCTTTTTCAAAAAAAAATTGAGGTACACTCTTCACCATGATGCGCACGGCAAGGCACAAGGGCATTGAATTGTCATAGAATCGGAATGTGTGCAAGTGCCATCCATTGCAATGAAGAAATAGTAATAAGTGTTTCCGCTATTGCAATGTTGACACGTGCGCCGCCCGGGTACAATGGTTGCGGGGTTATTTTTCGATCAGTTTTGTTGTTTTCTCTCGGCTTTGGCTTTAGTGCGAGAATGGGCCAATGATCGTTATCTTGCCAAGAAGTACAATGTTGTTGTAGCATTGAGAATGTTTCCATAAGAATATTGTAGGCTATAATTCTGGGCCCCGCTCACTTTGGCCTGTTGCAAAAATAAGACTATTTGCCAGCCTTGTTTTGGGAACATGGTATTCTTCAAAGTGAGATGGCACGGTAGACACAACGGTAGTTTTCTTTTAATGTGAAGCGATGTAGACACAAACTAATGGATCTGTAGTAAAATTTTTTGTCAAAAAAATTTTACGAGGTAACATTTTACTACATTCACTAGTGTTTGGTAGGTATTGTGAACCTAGTAAAAAAATTTTTTTTATTCGGTTTCAGAACCTCCAAAAAGAAAAGAACTACTTCCGCCCACTTGTGGGCCACCTTCGACTTTGTTCCCTTGTTTGGGGATCCCCGAAAATGCACGGGTGACGTAGCACTTCCGCCTTTTTGTGCACGACTTTTGTTTCCGTCCCCTTCTGTGAGGGACGTGCGAGAACACAGGGGTGGCTTAGCACTTCCGCCCTCTTTTGGGCCTACGAGATGGTAGGGGTGCGTGAGCCACTTCTAATTTTGTTCTCCCATGTTGGGGATCCCCGAGAATGCAGCAGTGATGTAGCATTTGGTGCATGGCTCCCAAAAAAATAAGATTTTCCATTTCTGACGGCTCCCATTTCTAATTCTGCCCCCGCTCTTAAGCGGTGGGGACCCCCCAAGCGGCAGGGGTTATGTAGCCACCTTGCCCACTTGTGGGCCACTTCTGATTCAGCCCCCCCTCTAAAGTGGTCGGGACCCCCCAGGTGGCAGGGGTTATGTAGCCGCCTTGCCCACTTGTAGGCCACTTGTGATTCTGCCTGCCGCTCTGAAGCGGTGGGGAACCCCCAGGCGGCACGGCGTATGTAGCCACCTTGCCCACTTGTGGGCCACCTCTGATTATATCCCCCGCTCTGAAATGATTAATACAAGGCACGTTTGTATAGATGACATCTTGGCCGCAGTGTGCCTTGCCTGGACTAATGGCCCGGGCAGCCCTACAACCCAACTGCAACATGTTGAATCATTGCTCCGTGACGAATGGGAACGACCAGTTAAGTGATCATTCCAAGTGCCGGGTCTCAATCATATAGGCTTCAGTCGCGCCGTTTGAGGGGTGTTTACTGGGAATCCTACGTCACAAATAGTGCGGAGATTGTGTATTACTGGTGACTCACTCGGACAGCTTTGAGTGCAGACTAGGATGTTATAGGTGTGGTGTGCGTTGCACGTGACTCATTCCGGAACGGGTCATCTTTGCCGTTGGGTCGTAGGTTGGTGTTGGCTGAGTCATGGGCGCTGCGTACTTTCAAAGCACCTTCCATTGATATGGTCTATGCACCTCCTTTGGTTGCGGCGCAAATATACAATTTGCGCCATGAACATTGGTTGCTGCGCTTGTTGTTGGCTTCCCCAACACATACGTTATTGTGCCTCGTGTTCGATCCGCAGTGTAAGAGACAGATTGTGGTTGTTGCTTGAGATTGCAAAGTGGCCCAGGACACCGCACAAGCAAAACAAAAGACGGAGCAGGCACACCGGTGAACAGGAGCCAAGGGGCCCAGGACACCGCACACGCGAAGCAACACACGGAGCGTTCGCAGCGGTGAACAGGAGCCAAGTGGCGCAGGACACCGCACACGCAACACAACACACACAGCGGGCACACCGTTGAACGGGAGCCAAGTGGCCCAGGACACCACACACGCAACACAACACGCGGAGCGTGCGCACCGGTGAACAGGAGCCCAGCGGCCCAGGACACTGCACACACGTAGGGCGGCCGAGGGACAAGAAAGAACCAACACCCCATGGGTCGGACGCACTGGGGCGACCCAGCCGACCCATCGGGCCAGGGGCAGGAGCGGTACTCCAAGGCCACTGGTCCGAGCCCGGCCAGGCTGCATCGGGGATCATGGCAAACGTCACCCGGAGCCATGGAAGCAACCGGTGACAGGCGAGCCGGTGCACAGTCCAGGAGGGGGTCGCCTGCCAAGCAGAGTGGCCCCGCAACTGAAGCCACAAGGGTGAGGCGGTCGTACCGTAGACAAGCGGGAGCAATACCCCTTGTGGTGAGAGACACTCCACACGGCTGGGCAGCCCCCAGAGCTGCCGCCCAAAGGAGGGGGCATGTGACCCTACCCATGGACACATGTGGGGACAGCCTCCCACCTGGGACACATGGACCGGGTGGCCGCGACAATGCCTTCCCAAGCACATGCGGGAGCAGCTTAAGAGGCACCTGACATAGGGCAGTGGGAGGGACAGGATGTCCCCTTGGTAAGACCTTCTTCCTCCATTGTCAAAGGAGGCATCCCGAGCTCCCGAAGATACCTACCTACCTACCTCGATCCGCAGTGTAAGAGACAGATTGTGGTTGTTGCTTGAGATTGCACAAGCAGCTTTGCACTATCGCGATTCTCTGCATGCCGTCCCTATCGAGACCACACCGGGTTGGCCCTCGGCACGGATGTATGCTAGGCCCTAATGTTCACGCAGCCGTTTGTCATGCTTTTTTGGCGACGACAGAGCCCACATCATGTGCCCTGAATGTGGAGTTTGTGAGTGTCCTCTGCATGCAGACAGTTTGTGTCCCTCGAAGATATGTGTGGCATGGCGCAACTGGATAGTGCAATTTACTTCCACACTGACATGCATTGTGTTGGCAGTCGCCTTGTGTGACCGGCTTGTGGTTGACAAGGCGCCTTCTGTAGATGAGGTCCGTCCAAAGGTGGTGATCCGTGCCAAGGATTTTTTTGTTCCTGGGCATTTCCCCAAAGATGCCCCTTCGAAATTCGAATCTGACAAAAATCTAATTCAAGACTTGGATACAAAGACCACGGCCCTGCTTTGCAACATGTGCAAGCACAACCCTCCCTATGTGCAACCCACATACAACGATAAGGAGGCGGTCCTCATCTACAAGGCTGTGTTTTGCGACTTTTTATAAAGCACACGTGTTTGCACCTCATATATGGCTTACTACACCCCTCTCTCGTTAAATCTAGCTAACAAGCAGCAAGCAAGCAAGCAAGCAAGCAAGCACCAAGCAACAAGCACTTTTCCTTTCCGCTTTGGCCATTGTTCCGCCTCATCGCTCCAGGCTCTGATCTACTGTAGCCATCTTAGAGCCTAGGTGGTGCCCTTGCCAAATCCAAGTTTGGAGCCAAAAACTCACCGATGGCGCCCCGAGGCTGGGGTGGCAAGTCGGGAGGTGCCCTCCTAAAACTGCGCATTTTCTAGCCCAAAACCGCCCTTTTTGGCCCAAAATGGCCCCGAATCCCGCTCCAAACGGCCAAATGAGGGCCAAGAATTTCTACACTTTATGTGCACCTGGAATAATCTGTGCTCGAGAGCCCTTTGTTGCCCTCCAACTCGACCATATGTCCGAGAAACGGCCCGAAAATGGTCAAAAATGGCCTAAATTTGTGCTGCTTGTGTCAAACAGGCCCAAAACCAAGAACGGCCCAAATATTGGGCTACGTGGGTCAAAACCCCATTCCGAGGGCACCTATTCCACCCGCAACCCCCCACGTTTTGTGGTTTCCAAGCGTCAGAGTCAACCAATGAGAGGCCTAGACCCCCGTACGAGTGGTCACTTGGTGGAGCCGGAGGGTTCCCCAGCCCGTGCACGGTGGTGGCCAACGGTTGGTCCAGCAAGGTTTCCGGGGCGAAAAAAAGGATTTCTATCAAAATTGTTCCCGGACCACTTGGGACATTCAAAAAAGTTGTTTTGGCTCGTTTCTGAGCCCGTGGTGACGCATTTTGGGCCATGGAAAATCCCCAATTTGCTTGAAAATGGGCCACTTTGGGTCCAATAAAGGGTCAAAAATTGGTCAAAAATGCTTTTTCCCAACAGTGATCCTAGACCATTCAATCCAAAACTAACAAAAGGCATCCTGGCCAAAGATTTCGGGATCCGCTAAGCGGGTTTGTTGTGGTCATCGGGAGTCCTCATACCTTGACCTTGATTAGCATCGTTTTATTGTGCCAACTCGGGCTCATGCCTGACTTTCAGTCTTCATTCCGAAATCAGCTTTGACTTTCAGCCAACCTTCTAGGTTTTAATGCAGTAAGGCGGTTGTTAGGTGTCATGTCTATGTATGGATACTAAAGCTACTACTGAATCTAGGCTTCTCTTTCTAATGTCGTTGTATTTTGGTGAGGAAACAACCCATGCCAAGCCCTTCGTTGGCCTTCGGCCCCTGGCACCGCTCGCCTTGGAAAAGTAGGGAAGTGGACGTAACATAGCGTGCATAGCGTACAATCATCGCTACATCATCGTTACAAGCTAGGCTAGAGTACACCCGAGCAGCATGCCTCATTCATTCTACCATTAGCGTAGCTTTGAAGCAATGTCCTCTGTACATTTGGGCATTTGCATGTCGTTTTTGCACATATTGGTTTCCCGCACAAAAATTTCACGAATTGCTCACCATGTGACGTTCACCGACGGGCCGCCGGAGGTATGAAACCCATACACTTTTTAGTTACAGGACGCTCTCATGGGCTTTTGCTTGTGTTGGCATATTTTTTTGCCCCGGCTTCGTGGTGTGTTCTCTTGCGTCAATCCTAAGAGCACTCGGAGGCTAGGGTTCTGGCAAGGCAAATGTCCATGTCCACATCGTGATAGCACAATTACATTTTGCCTTATTCATTACTATGTATTTTTTTTAAGGCATGGCGGTCCCCCGCCGAAAGCATTGCACCAAAGCGCCCTGACCACGGGCAGAGCGTTCATGGCGAGCCGAAGTTTACCAAAGACAGAGGCTATTGGACACAAAATCCCATACCCAGGGTGCTGAAAGCGCTGCACTGATGCACCATAGGCCTGGGGAGGGTTTGGGTGCACAATAGAATGCCGAGGCAAGCAGAGTGCAATGGGGTAAGTGCACTGATGCACTCAGGGAAAAATGGAAACTCATATGAATGAAGAAATGCAACAGTGAACGGATATATGAAGGACTGAATCAGTCCATGGGAGCAGGCAAAAGTGACAGAGCACAACAAAAACGCTGGAGCGCTCGTGGAGACAAAATAGAAAACCGCATAAGAAAACCAGAAAATACAGCAAAGAACGGAGGAAGGAGGCCAAATGCCAACCTCAGTAGCAGGCAAAATAAATGGGGCGACGTGGGGGGGTGGCTGGGGGGCGGGGGGAAAAGTCGGGGGGGGGGGGTGATGTGTGGTGCTAGTGCAGTAGAAGAGTATTCATTACTATGTATGTGTTCTTATGTGCTCTTCGTCACATTTGGGCACACCTACATTCCATAATGATTGAACGCCCTTGTGGCTCGCTCTTTGCTTCATCTGAAGTTAATGAGAGTGGTGTAAGTGAAATTTAGAAAGAGTTATTTCTCACTAGGGTGTGTCACAAAAATGTTATTGTCAACGATTTCAAAGGTTGTCTTGTTGGTGCTCAACATTTTGGCAAAGCAACCACATACAGCCTTTTGGCAACACATTAATGCACACCAATATGAAAGAAGCCCAAGGCTATACCCCACTACAGATTGACCCCAAACTTTGATTGCAAGGTCATGTAATACCCAGAAACATCTACAAACCAAATCACCGAAGTTACATACCGCACAACAGCTACCTTCACCTACTCTAAATTCTCTGCTGCTAAAAAACGTGATTGCTACACACCTCCAATGACCCCATTTATCTCCACCATAGACATACACCTTCCATGCTATGAGAGATATTACCAGTTGTAACATTCGGCTCAGGACATGGAACCGGCTTTACCAATGAACGGAAACAACTAGTTGTCAGCAATAATGCCTGGTTATTTTCAAAACAATCGGCAAAACCAGTTATTTTGAAAACTAATTCAAACCAATTGATCGGAATGGTTGCAATTTTTTTAGGGTTCGTTTTAGCAATACATTTTGTGCTGTTTTTTGCACAAAAAAGAGACTTGGGGGGCAATGAATGATGGTTGGTGGTGAAATACAGCTTGCGAGGTAGTTTTTGAAGGCTCGCAACATCGTGGTTGGTGAACAGCAATTAATCGGAAAAAGTGGTTATTTTGAAAACTATTAATAGACGAATCCGGTTGTTTTTGTAAAAATGATTGTTCAAAACCTGTTCTTTTCAAACCTCCCGGGTTCCAAGCCTTAATTCCGCCACACAACGCAACACGGCAATCGGGTCCCAAAAAGAGACAATAAAAAAATGTAATTTTTTCTTCGTTGCTGCTGTGGATCAAAGCACGCCAATCAGGGCTTAAAAAAAATGCTTCATTCCGTAAATCTTTCTCTTTCGTGTAAACTCCTGTCTCATCATGCCACCTTTGCCATATTACAGCTCAACATTAGCATACAACATTAAGATTACGCAATTTGCGTAAAGCCAGTTTATTGCACATTTATTCAATTTGCTCACATTTTTACGGATATTTTGTATCATTGCACACTTCTTTCCTTTCATGTTTTGCATTTTCATTTCATATCATTTAATTCATTACCTGATCCACTTGCACTGCTTTTTGTTTTCAATGGTTTTGTCCCATCGCATTAGTTGTCGTGGCTTTGTGAAAGCCAGCATATACGCACCGGCTTCAACATTCAGACACCAAAAATTATTCCGTTACCGCCATACGACCATGGGCACCTCTATGGCAGCTTTGGTGACCTAGTCATTGCAGGGCAGCGAACATTGGACATAGCCTCTTTGTCTCGTAAATGCACTAGTCTTGCACTAGAGAATTCTGTGACAACCTACAAATAACCATGGTACCATTGATTTCTACCTAATTCAGTCCTATTGGCGCAGCCGATCGTTTATTTGCAACAAAAAAAACACACAGCATCACTTTCGGCTTTACATTAGATCCACTGATTTGGCAAGCGAGGTTGCCGGTCGTTGTCATCGGTATATGACCTAACGTAGCCAACAACAAATTTGCAATCCAACAATCGGACATTGGCCCGAAACCTTCACTTGTAGGTGGAGAACATGCCGCATACATAGCCGAAACACTTCGCTCTCTGATATGGTTGTTCTTGTGGTCGCCGTGCACAAAATTAATTCTAATCCCATCTGCTCATGTGTGTAGCACCGTCTTTGCGAAAAACTTGGCAAATCAGCAGTATGTACTTTTTGGATCTCACAAAAGCGTGATGAGATTCCATGTCTGCTCACTATCTCATTAGCTTTGCGATGTGGCCGGTGCATTGATCTGACGCGAAATTCACTTCTAATTTCGAAATTAATGAAAATAAAAAAAAGCACTCAATGTGTTTCATTGTGAACAAATAATTCTTATACATTTGTGTCTTCTTGTGTTTTAGTAAACAACAAATGACCGTTTGCTGCTGTGTGATTCAAAACCATTGTGGAACAACACTCTGTGGGGTAGACCTTGCACTGCGCGCTACTTGTAGACTACATTCCCCCGCGAAGAACCCCCATACCAACCCCTTCCAAACAGACTCAAAATTAGGCCACCCTAGCTACCCAAATGCCCCTAAATTTAAATCACCCAAACTACCCTATCTCAAGACAAATGCAAGCTACCTTCCCTATGTATAAAACATCATGCATAATGCGGAAAGCCATGCACATATCCTCTTTTTTGTTCAATTGAAAATTCACTCACCCTACCAGCTAGTCCCAAAGCCGCGTACATCTCCACCCCATCCTCAACTGAACCGCGGGGCAAAGGGGCTTGCAAAAACGAATCCACGTCAACCTCCGTTTTCGACTTGTGGTACAACCATGCTTCCTCATCAACACGGATGCGGCCTCGCATAGGGCATTTGACTGTGGTCTGGCAAAAACCGGGCAGTCCGTCACGTCAACTCAAGAGCCCACACCAAAGCATGGGAGTCCATCACCCCAACTCAACTCAAGGGCCCACACCAAAGTGTAGGAGTCCATGGTGAATATGAGCAAAAAAAAATGTGCAAAGGGGTGGAAATGGATGAAAGTGGGTGAAAATCCAAAAATGCCGTATCCCCCATGTGGAAGAAGCATCAAAGCCTATGCTAGGGGCAACAATGATGCCCCTAGTATCACACAGTATGGGACTCCAGTACGGCTAGACGCCCAAATAGTTGCACTGTGCCCGCACTGCGCTAAGGGCGCCCCCTGTGCGTATTTTTGCTGTGTGCTTTCTCCTTGTCCGTTGTTTCCAGATCATGAAATAAAGATGCACAACAGTGTATGTAGAGTCTTTCACCCAGTCCCTTTACGTGGTGTTCCATTGATTCCGAATACAATGGATGACATTGTACCAACAGTGGGACCCAAAATGCCACTTGAACCGAATCCTTTTGCTCAAATTGTTTTTCTGTGGCCATGAAATATTGGAGTTTCAGTCACCTAACAATTTCTCATTCTGTTTTTCACAGAAAACAATCGTACGACACTTTGGGCAACTTGGAAGCGGAATCAGTGGTAACACAGCAAAGGGTAACCCATAGACAATACCAAAAGAATGTGTTGCATTGCATTCCCCAGCCTTTTAAACCAGGGGATGCATTTCCCAACCACAGACAAGTGGATCGAAATTGTGCGCATTAGTCCAATGAATGAGTCACTTTTGTGGATGTGAGCATATATCCATGAAAGCATCTAAGCATCCTACCCTCCCCACAACACTAAAATCCCAAAATTTGATGGAAACAACACCTACTGTTGTTCTGACAAGGGGGTGATTGATAAAGGGCAAAGTAGGACATGGTTCGGAAAACTGCAGAAACAGCACCTACTGTTGCTCTGACAAAGGCGTTGACAAAGGGGTCAGCATCTTGAGCTGGCAACTGAAATCCGGTGCAACTCTGATCAGACTCTGCATGAGGTTGGGTGGAGTTTGAAAAGGGGGGGGGGGTCACAACTGGAGACAATACTGTCTCTGGCTGCTCTCTGAAATTCCTGCCAGCTTGGTCAGCTTCCCAACGATTGCACCCAGTCAAGCAGGGAGCAAACTCTCCTGATTGGCGACTTGACAATCAACTGCAGAACTAGCATATTGTCTGGTTGATGATTCATGAGGCTCAATCACAATTTCAGGTTAGAATATCCATTAAGGCGAGAAGAAAAGTGCTCCTCAACAGGGGCCTGGCACGGAGGCCCATTTCCGGAGCCCCCCCCCCACCCACCCCCCTGCCCACGGACTATGAAAAAAGTCAGGCCCAAGTAATTGGATTGAAGGACTGAAATGAAATGAAATGAAATGAAATGAAATGAAATGACAAACATAAAAACAACAGCAAATCAAATGGAAATGAGGCAATACCCTCCACAGCCTGAATTGAGTGCCATGGGGATATACGGAAGGGGGAGGGTGGGGAGGGGGAAGAAATCAAAACGATCCGGATGAAGCATTTTCCAAAAAAAAAAATGTGCGCAGGCCGCTTTGCAGTGCAATTTTGAGCCCCTGGTATTACCCAGACAGGCTAGCAAAGAGGCCCAGCCAACATGGAGGCCCATTCTCCCACCCTCCTTTCCCAACAGTTAGGGGGCGGTTTCGCACAGCGCGCGCACAGCGCCAGTTATTACGATGTTTATCCCGGGAACACCCTGAAAACCACCCACCTACAGAAGCGTGCATGATCAATTCGGAACTGTGAAATTCAAGCGTCTCGTGTTCTCAAGATGTCTGGTCTAAGTGTACACATGCCCGAGACAAACTCAAGTTTGGTCAATAGGGTATTGCGGTGCACGAGTGTTCTGCGCTTGCTCCTGTGTGTGTCATTTGTCTTGATGACGGCCCAAGAATCCACCTAGAGACCGTTCCTATGGCATGAGTTGCCTTATGCACGTGGCGTCACGCCCCTGGTCTCCATATCGACGTCCCTTTTCTTGGATTTGTGCTCTCGTGTGTGTGCCTGTGTCAGTTTGGTCTAATGGTACACATGCACACACGCACACACACGAGAGCACAAATCCAAGAAAAGGGATGTCGATATGCAAACCACGGGTGCAAAAATTCCCCCTACACCAACATCATGCCCTCAAGCGGGCTGCGATCATCCCTGCATAGCCCAAACACGTCCACACCCTACACACATAACATGCACATAATGCCAACCAACATATGCCACACGCCTGGACAAAACTTGCTTCCCCTTGCCCCATCGATTGCAAGTTCCACAATAATAATAAATGAAAGGAAAATAGCCCACAGCCTAGTCGCGCCCTCACCACCGGCCTGGCCAGAGGAGCCCTATAGTGTAAAGTAGCTGCGGCCAGTGGGAAAGAAGAAAAAGCAAAACAGAGAGCACATCTTCACTAAGAACAGCTCTGTATGCAGCACATCCACAAATTGCCACACCGGTGTGTGTTTGGCCATCCAGTCCTCCCGCACCGTGCCGATGACCCGTGGGAGGCGGAGTCGTCCCACACTCCAATGCCAGCAGGGCAAACCCAGCCACGCCACAACTTGCGGTGCCCCCCCCCCCCCACCACCACCAATGCCGCTAGGGGGAGGACAAAATACCTCCCACACACACCGCAGACGCCGCAACACATCGCGGGCCACCCCCGGGATGTCCTCCCCCATCATGAGGGGGAACCTTCGCACTGCGCGCTACTTTTAGACTATGTTCCCCCCGAAGAGTCCCCAAGCACACCCCTTGGAAACGCCCTTAGAACTAAGTGACCCAAACTGCCCCATCATTGTACTCCTTTTGATGCTTGGTCAACGTCTTTCGACCGATAAATGGCCATGCCACATGGAGGCGCCCCTTGTATGCACCATCCATGGAGCCAATCTCATAATCCATATAATGTCCCTTCACCCTTTTGGGCCCCTCGCGATCCCAAATGAGAACATCCGCCGATGTCCCCGGGGCCAACGGACAAATCCAAACGATGTTGCCCAAGCTGTCAATGGCAACCGTAACTTTGTATACGCACCCGGCGTATTTAGGATTAAACAAGACATCGCAAAGCATGCCTCCTATGGATGCAATGGGCATGCTATCCACGTAATGCGTCACGAAATATGGATAGTGTGGGACGTGGTTCCACTCCGACAATCTTTCCGCCCATCGAATATCAGCGACAACACCATTCAAGTAAGAACGAACACGATGCACACTTGCCCACGCCTGCATTCTCGGGGGTCCCCAAACAAAGGGGGACAAAATCAGAAGTCAAAACCTCCGCTAGGGGTCACCATGATGCCCCTAGGGGCCCCTAGTATCTCAAAGCATGGGTCTCTAGTACGGCCAGACGCTCAAATAGTTGCACTGTGCGCGCACTGCGCTTGAGGCACCCCCTGAGGACCCCAAAGTGAGGGCATACCCGCCTCCTGTCCCAGGTAACCTCCGTTGTATGCCCACTATCCCCCGCCCAACCGTCCACGATTAGCAACCTGCGCCTGCAGTCCTCCTACCACACCGCCGGGGCTTGCTGTTGTTCCCCCCGGAACCAAAACGGCCACTCATCCCACAGTGGAGCCACCAAACTTCATGAACCCAAGCTTTGTTGACCGTAGTGCACATTTGTCCTGCTCCATGAGGTGGGCGGTTCGGACGATACTCCACGGAGGTCCCACTCTCGTTCCGCACTCTGTGTGAGTTGCGTGTAGAGGCTGCAGCACCCCCTCCCCAACTACGGACTCCGGCACGGGGCGTCATACCAAATGGTAAGTCAAGGGGCTCGCTGGTCATCTCTCAAATATAAAAAGACAACTGACATACAAAGGAGCAAGCGCAGATGTTTTTGGACACAAATCTGAGGTTTGCCAGAGGCAAACTCAAGTTTGGTATGTGCCGGTATTGTGGTGCACGAGTGTTCTCATATTGCAAACAATAACTTTGGGTGCAATGTGTTTGCCCTTTTGCCACAAACTTGGCAGAGATAATTATGGTACTCTTCCTCATTAACCCAAAGGGCCGCTTCCTCTCTCCAAATGGGAGAAGGAACTGTGGCAGGAACGCACACCCCATTGGACCTGAGGTAGAACACCCTGTCTCCAACACCTAAGTCCATGGTGAATGCAATAGAACGTCTTAGGACATGAGGGACAAAATATGATGTCCTGCAGACACACCCTACGACTGTATCACCATAAACGCGGCTTAGGGTGGCCGTTTGTAAAGGTACACACAAGCAGGGAAGGGAGGATGAAGCTACAACTAGGCCCAATGGCTTTGGTACACTGCAACAATTCTCCAATCATACACCCCCAAAACTGGCTACCTCTGGTGAAAAACAGCCGACTTTTCGCACAGTGCGCGCACAGCGCACGGTGCACCTCCTTAGAGTCAAAATCATAAGGCTGGCTATCAGTAGCCAAGGTGGAGAGTCAGATGGTTTTGGTGGAGTGAAGATGGGGTTCGGATGCGCAAACGCAATATTTTCTGACCCTCCCTGGTCCGATTGGGCCATGTTGACCACATGACCAGCAGGTGATCATTGGACAACCACACTTGTCCATGAGCATTCCGGCAAGGAAAAATGCAGTGCAACCAGGATTTTGGTACCAATAAGCCACTGCAATGCACCAGCAACGACCTCATGGAACAGGTCATCATTATCGGCCGAATTTTGATATCGGCGACAATTTCGGGTACATGCCTGATTGGGTACGGCGGGTTTGCATGCCGACCCTTCACACTGGAGGTTGCACAAAATACTCACCCCCCCCCGCCCCGCTGTGGGAAACAGATCCCCCCCCCCGAGATGACTTGAGCCATACATCTATCAGATCCATTACAAAGTTAAGCTGACCATATCTTCATATGTACAAGCCGAGCGGAGAGCCGAAGGTACAGCTTCATCCTAATCCCTATCCTATGCCTCCTTTGCAGGCCTTTTATGGGTCAAATTAAAGATTGTCAAAGGAAGGGGAAAGGTTGCCATCCTTCAGTCTATTCACAGAAGCAAATTCCAGCCATACATTTATCAGATCCACTGCAAGGTTAAGCACGAACACCATGTCTTGATATGTACAAGCCAAGCTGAAGACCGAATGCGGTGCACAAGGATGAGCCTTATCCCCATCTGTAGTGTTTATCTCCTTTGCCAACCTTTTCTGCGTCAAAAGCAACAAAGCCAGAGGTTGCAATCTTTCCATCTATTCACAAGAAACGTGTGTGTCTCCAGAGTGATGTGTTTACACTATCCATCTCTATTGGGGAGCAATTAACAGCGTGCATGCTACGATCCATACGATCCTACGCAGTTCTATAGACTGTGAGATGAAACTCCACAGGAGAGAGGCTGTGTCGTGGTAGAAATAAATGGGGTTCCCTGCATGGAGTTCCCATGCATCCCATGAATTGCAACTTGCTGTCCTTTCTCCGAGCGCACATACACGGCATTTCACATGGTTGGCCACACAGATTGCAGTCAAAAGAAACGCCGTCGGGAAGGGATACTTGGCTGCGCTGGTGCAGGGGCGGGGGAGCCCAGGGCTTTGCTTGAGCGGGGAGGGGGAGTCTGAGGGTGTGGAGTTGGGTCCCAAAAATGGCCTGAAAAATGTTCCCTAGCATAAAAATTCATTTTTCCCCACTGGAATGAAAACTAAAGCAAAGCCCTGGGGGGAGCCCCTTCGCACAAGGAAACCTCTGCTGTTGAGTGAGCCACAATTTCCGAAAATTGTACGGTACTGCCATCTTGTAACCCGTAGGGCGTCAGAATCAGGCAGTTTGGCTTGCACACACTTCTCAGCTTGAAATATTGCGGGTCTCTACCCTGATCCCTTCAGGCCGATCCATCCCCTGGCTCCCATGCCCACTGCCAAGAGGCCCAGGACGTCTGGAACAACTCCAACCTAGCTCGCCACAGCACAACTGGCAGGCACAATCTGCCAGCCCTGGCCCTGTACCAGCGAAAGCTTGGGAATGTGGAGGGGGGGGGGGGGGACACAATTTAGAGGATTGCATGGGGAGCGGAGGGGTGGGGGTGGGGGGTCCTTCCCTCTCTTGAATCGCCTGCCTCATGGTTAAGCGCCGCCACCCGCTTATCTCTGGGGAATTACGTCACCAAATGACGATCTCCCGCCACTGCACAGTGGACCGCCCAAAACCTCACCTTCCGAGCACAACTATGCTGCTCCTGTAAGCGAATCTTCAGCACCTTGCCGTGAATCTCCTAACCTGGATTGTCGAAACGGAGCAGAGGGTGAATGCAAGTGTGGTGGGTCATTTGCAAGAAATCAAATCAGCATGTAATTGTACAGTTCACCTGCTGATCGTCAAGTGCACTGTGCTCGCTGGCCCCACAGCTTGGCAATACCCAGCTAGGCAATTTACAGGCATGGGCGTTGAATGCCAGAAGGGATCAGCTGAAGATCAGTCAAAAGGTTGAACCTGTTCTGACCTGCCGCCTACAGGCTCAGCAACATTGTGACTGAGTCTCAGTGCCGCCCTGCGACGTTTGCTTCTGCGGTGGGGAGCTGTCCAGATGTCATGGCGGAAGAAGCACGCAACGAATACCATGGCCGTGGAACATCATTATTGAGTTGACCCTCTTGAAAGTGGCATCTTGGGGACTTGCTTCATGGTATGTCAGTGTGATGATTGCATGCACTTCAATTTTTGAACTAAAGCTTCATGCACCACATGTTGCCCACAGGATGGGGCATGTAGCAGACTGGTCCGAGCCTGCAACAGGACAACTGTCTGATTTTCCATACCAAAGCACTTCTGGAGCTCCTGATGCTATGCAACCGGAGACCAGTAGCTGCCCAACACCTCGGAAACAGCCCAATCCCCAAGTGACCCATTTCAGTGCGCAAAAAATACGGTGGAAGTCCAGCACCAACGTCGCGATCCCTTTGTCCAATGCGATGCGGGCAGCAGCGGCACCACGGCCCACAAACTCAGAGTTGATTCGAAAAAATTACCACCAGAGGGTTAGGTCAAACTTGCGTTTATTGGGAAAGACAGATGATCTAATGATCGAAATTCCTAACAGGGGGTCAAATCTGCGTTCATTGGGGAAAAAGCAGATGATCGATCTAACGATGGAGGAGTTGGCGAGGCCAACAGCCCACTTGGTTGAAATGCTCAGCCCAGATGATGTCGGTCACCCTGGCGTCAATCCCTGGGAAATGGAGACCCCACAAGCAATCTAACAATGATCAGAAATCAGACCAAAGATGAAGGTGCAGAGGCACCTGAGCCAGTGGTCGTTAATATCAGGCTTCATGCCTGAGCCAAGCGTGTTTGTATGATATTTGATCGTCGCCTCCGGACCACGCGCAGGGGCACAGCCAGAGATTGAAACCAGAGATTGGACCCGAGAATTGCCGTTTATCATTGCATGTTGCATTCTGTACGTTGCATGCAATGTTGCATGTACGTTCATTGACACTGTTGGCGGGGTCCGGAGTTTAGGCTCTGGTGCTTGGTGCAGCTACTGCTGCATTCCACCCTGCCAGTACTGCTGTGGCACCATGGAGGCAGGTTGGGCACTGTGTGTCGGTGGTAATGGCACTTGCGAGGAATTTACGCCGTAATTATTCTTGTACCCCAATGGCTGGTACGGTTGTTGATTCGACACTTGGTACTGCTGGGCCCTGGACTGGTGGTGGGATGGGGACTGCGTTGGCGAAGGGGGGCGTGAGGAAACAGATGCAGGTCCCCCATTTTGCATGTGCGGCGCCCGGGGTGCGGGCGGGGGTGGTGCTGGGGGAGTGGTGGGACGGTCGTAGCTGTCGCGGCGTTGGGCTGCGTGGGCCGCATGTGAATGGTGAGCATTGAGTTGTTCATCGGTGGCCATCATGTAAGCACCGGCACAGGCGAGGAGGGATCCAAAAAGCATCAACCCGGAAGCTGCGATCTACAAACAAAAAACACTTCAGTGGGGCTGAGGCGTGGGACAGAGGTGGTGCAGGCAAGGGCACACAACATGGGGGCATGGCGCGAGGGAACTTGGGTTGGAACACCAGTACGGCTGACATTGGTTTGCAATCACACAGCTCCAAAGCTGTGAACAGTTGCCATCAAAATGATCGGCATGCAAGGCCCCACAGTGCCATTCTCCTTGTACTCTAACTTCGGGTGACAAGAACCCTTGCCTGGGATTCGTAGGATGTGTGCAAACATCTCCAAGGTACTCACGTCAGTCTGTGGCCGAATCAGTTCACACGGGAGCGGGGGGCTTCAGTTGAGGACAGTTTCGGTACACCCGAACACCTACGTCATCGTTATGGGGGCCACAGACTTTCAATCATCAGGAGGAACAATGAACACCTTTTGCAACCTACGCTTCATGACTTCATCACTTCGCCTGGGCACATGACAAAGACATTATTGAACATCTGCATCAGCAACGGCTCGTTGGCTGTGTGTTGGGGCCAGTGGACACAGGTTTCATCCACTTTCATATGACCCAGGGGCTATGGACCATGGTGGGTTGACCATGGTGCATGAAACTGTTCTGTCCGAGGTGCCGTCAACCGCCTGCGACCGTGTGCACCCCGGAGGAGGGGGGGGGGGGGGTTGACTTGAAAGGTTTCTGCACCGGAAAATTTTTTCGCCAATATTGCTGGTGAGCTGTGGATGGTTGCTGTTGATTCCTGGTGGCCTCTGGATGGTTGTTGTTGATTCCTGGTGCTCTCTGGTTGGTTGCTATTATTCACCCTCAAGTTGCACCTTGGACCAACGAAATCAAAAACGTACATTTGCACTTGGTTTGGCCGGTCATTGGGGACGATCCCCAGGCACACATTAGAACAAAAAAAATGGAAGGAGGAGCCCTCCCCCCCCCGCTCAGACCCCCCCATCCCCCTCTTCCAATGCAGGTGGAAGACTGAGTCGGGGTCCTAGAAAATTTTTTAGGTTGAAAACCGCCAAGAACACCTATCCTTGCTGTGATCTTGTGGTGATCTTGTGGGCTCCACAGGGGAAGCCTCGGGCCACAAGGGGTCACTTTTTGAGACCAAACAGACCCCGGAAAATCCTGCACAACCAAACCGTTGCTGGTTGCCTGTTGCCGGGAAGGAGGGACGTCAGAGGGAGTCTGTTTTTAAGGCACGGCGGTTGCCCGCCAGAATTTGTACGGCGCAACTTGCAAAAGGGGGGAGGTAGGTCGGCGGGCCAGTGAATAATCGCCTGGAAAGGTGACATCGGGTTACAAGTGGGGAGCACCAAGGTCACAAAGGCACCGCGGTGCAGAACTAATCACGCCCCACCTCTTCCCCGGACCGAAGGAGCTGACCTGCAAGACAAAGGATGCATTGTAGCTATGGATCTTGGGCTGGTTGTTGCAAATGCTCTCTGCAAACGAGAGCCAGAATACCCAACACAACAACGAGAACATGAAGGAGAACATGGACAAGATACAAAGGGACCACGCAATGCACGTGAGCTTGTAGCCTTGCATCTTGCGCTGGCGGATGATGACCATTGAAATTACTGAACACGCTGCCGTGAAGCCAATGGAGAGAATGGAGAAGGCCTTGGTAGAATCATACAACCCCTGGCACTCACCGTGTGTCCACACAGAAGTGCAAAGCTCCACAGGATAGGGTGCTATATCCGGCTTGTCAACTCTGAGACATATTGTCCATAAGCCATACTTCATATCATCTTTTTTGCTCCAAAGTGGCAAAGCCGTCGCCAGGACCTCAAGGAGGAGAGCAATGGAAGCTATGACGAAAACCACACGGATAAGAGTGTTACCCTGCCGAAGGTCACCCATTGTTCCTAAGAAAAATGAGAGCAGTCAGCTGGCCTATGCGGACACCATCACTTTATAGTTGGTGCTTTGAGGATCCGGCACCAGCGTGCGGCACGTGAGAGAAGTTAACACCAAGCAATCCTACACCAAACACGCTTGCATCATGGCACATGGACCGCGCTGTTGCGGTACTATCGCCTTTCGGGGGGTTGCATGCTACTTCCATGTATGCGAATTCGTCTGTTGAAATACTAGTGAAGATAAAGTTCCCAGCAGTCTAGTACACTTTGTCAGGCGGAAAGGTGGGCAAAAGCGTGCCTTTTATCAGGTATCTACTCTCGAGTCGCTGCATTTCTCACGTCCGAATGAGAGGTCTCGCACGACAAGCATCTCCCGAGGCTGGGGGTTGCAGCCGTCCACACAGTCTTTATTGTATCAAGATGGCGCCCGGTTGCTTCGACAGTCAGGTTGTGGCGCGACGTGATTAGACCCTACGAAACCACCCCACCAATTATTCAACGATTAAACAACTATGCCACCACCTGCCTCCCTGAAAACGCAGGAACCACAGCCTCCCTCGCACTACAGAAACTTCCCCGGGGGCCTACATCCTTTCCGCCTGGATGCGGGAGCAGAGAGCCGCCGTGGACTTCCTGGCCACTGCAAATTTCTGCTCGTATTCCATCCCCAGGCCACAAAACAAAGCAGCAAACAGCTTACACGCATCATCTTGAAAAGCCTTCCATTGGTGGAACGCACCGGCCACCGCCTCGTTGACATTTTCTTGCCTTTCTTCAAGTGCGATGAGCGGGGCTTGAAGTGTCCTTATCTTGTACGAAAGGTGCATGGTGTCGAAAGCCCTCAATAGCTCAAAACAAGAGTTGGCATTGGCGTTGGGTTGTTGTGGAGGATTTGTAGCACATTATTCAGTGTCTATCCCAAGCACTCCTGTTCTTTGGTGTAGTTTCTTTCGGATTTGACTTTTTGCCACTGAGGGCAGTGGTATTGGTGATATATTAGTGTGCATAATCTAATGGGCTGCCTGGGTGTCTGGGTGGGGGAATTTTGGCCATTTTGACAGAAACTTAGGCTTTTCTTGGCGCGCCGGTGATTGATGTGCGGCTGGGCTTGCTGTTGAGCACATTATTTATTTCAGAATTTTCCCGTCATATCTATTCGTGGTTTGAAGCGTAACCGCTTTGCACAGACATGTCAAACTTCTGGAGCCATAATCGAAGCAATACTGTGCAAAAAAAGGAGAAAAGGTTTGACGGGAGCTATCCGACCACCGAGAGCTCAGTAGCTTGGGCTAGGACCATACCTCTCCTCCCTGCTACAGCTTGCCCCATGTATTTGCTTGTAGCACCAAGCCCACGTGCTTGAATGACCGTGTTTTGTTGCCTTCTCTTCTCCTCTCTCCTGGGTATGTGTAGCGTCACATGGGGAAGTCGATGTGCCCTAACCAGCTCCACCAAGGTGTTGATGGCTATTGCCTCTTATGGGAAGAATGACTCATCACCCGGCCCTCCTACAGGTATTTTCCTTTCCTCCTCCCATTTGCATGGGCGGGTGTCGCAGTGTGGAGTTGTATGGGCACATGGCACCGTTGAGGTACCTTGACAAATTTACTGAGTTTGTACCCATACAATATGGTTGCGCCACACCAAATGGTCTTATTTGAGTGGTGCGGTAATAGTGCCGGCAATTGAAATCCCGAAGGCGGCGCTAACCAAACAATAACAAAGCCGTCATATAACTGAACATGACCAGCAACATGTGAAGTCTGTCGAACCCCTCCCTACCGAGGCAAAACAGAAGTTCTTGCTAAACTTTAGTTTTGGGCACAAGAAGTACAAGTGGCATTGGTGGTATATGCCCCTGAAGGAGGGGCTCAGTTTGCTAGCCCTGTGCGAGAAGGAGTGGGGGCTTGTGGTCACCTTGAGGCCGGTGCGCACACACAAAATGTGCAAGTGTACATGCTCGTGTCTGTTAGGAACTCCATACAATATCCCTCCGGTTGGTGTCCGTGCCCATGCCACGTGATACAGGCAGATGGCATTAGGCACAATTCTTATATCCGTGGCATTAGGGCCCGAGGATATCGGCAGATATCCGTGGCATTTGTCTCGCGCTTTCTGCCCGTTCATTATGCCCTAGGATAGATGCACCCAACCCTTCCCTTTCCCTCTTTGCATACTTGAGCCATGCATGACACAACAATTGTGGACGCCAACAACTTTGGAAAGTTTTGTGGACAGACGTCCGGGTTGGAGCACTACACAATGTGCTCTCTATCAATGGGAACAAGTGATGCAAATCGGTATGAAAGGGACATTGTTCCCTACACTTAGCCATAAATAAGCAAGTATCATGAGGTCATGGTGCCAATTGTTGGGAAATTGTCTCACATGGGAAATTCTCTCACATCCCTACGATCCATGCTTTTGAGGAAACCGAAGCTTGGCACATGGCAAGTGGTAGGTGGCATGACAAGAATCACAAGTCACAGGTCGCTGCCCTGCAAATGCAACATTACTCTTAATAGGATAGTCACAAAGATAGCATTGTTGGTTTTCCTCTTTCACTTGAACCTTGCGAACCTTTGTGGGTGGCCCCCCAAACCTAGCAGAGGCAAAAGGAGATGTGGGGGCCTTCGCAGGTGTGGGTGGGGCCGCCCATGTATGCAAATGGTACATCTCACGGCTGCTCTTCTCCGCCCCAAGTTCGTTTTGCAGAAAGTGGCTTGTGCAAAATAAATAATCTCGTTCAATGTCACCCACCTCTTCAAGTAATTGCCACTGTCGTTTGAAACCTTCAATGCCTTGGAAATGGACCGTTTTGGGACCACAACTGGGTCAAAAATGGGTCAAAAACGCGGTTTTCCGACAGTGATCGACAAATGTTTCTCGGACATATTGCGGAGTTAGAGGGGAGCATTTTACGAACCATTTCCCGTCCTTTGGCCGTTTTGATGAGGTTGTGGGACTGTTTTGGGCCAAAAAAGGCTGTTTTGGGGCACAAAATGCGCAGTTTTGGGAGGGCACCTCCCGACTTGCTGCCCGCGCCCCGGGGCACCACCAGTGGGTTTTTGGCTCAAAACTTGGATTTGGCAAGGGCACCACCTAGGCTCTAGGATGGCTAGAGTAGAGTAGAGCCCGGAGCGATGAGGCGGAGCAATGGCCAAAACGGAAAGGAGAAGTGCTTACTTGCTCGTTGTTGCTTGCTTGCTTGCTTGCTAGCTAGATTTAAGGGGAGAGGGGTGTAGTAATGTATGTATGGGCAAAATTTGCTTTTGGTGCCCTTGACGCGGGCCAAAAATCTCTAGCACTTTTGGCACTAGTCAGTTTAGGCCAAAATTTCTTCCCCACCTTTGGCTACAACCAAAATTCACCACTAGGAGGCGGCATTGCAAGGAACGGTTGGCCGTTGGGCCGTGCGTACCCCAATGTTATAGCCACCGCACCTCGTTAGCCCCCTTGGGAGTGCATTTAACTACTTAGCACCATGGGAGGGGGTTTTGAGGGTTTTAGACCAGTCGCATCCCCCCATCTGCAAGACCCCTCTTTCGTTGGGGGACTGTTTAGAAAAATTTTGGAGGCTTGTGTCGAGCAGTCAGCGTCCCTCACACCCCAAGCATAAATGCAAGTAGTACAATCCACGTCCCTCGCACCCCTAGCATAAACGCAAGTACTACAATCCAAAAATGTTCTTCTTCACCTTTAGCGTCAACTAGACCTCGACCCCCCCCCCCCCCCGCATACCCTTTGACCCATCCACCCTCCACCACCACCTTGTGACATTTGAGCATCCCTCTCTGTGGCTAGGTGCTGGCCAATTTGGATATAGCCGGCCGTGAGGGTCCCAAGATGCACATCATGCTGCACCTGTCACACCCGCCGGTTGCGGACCTGCACTTTGCCGGCCTACGCATCAATTACACAATCCATCCAAACCTCCAGCCGCGCCTAAGCCTTGTGTCCAAGTACGTGCCGCAATTCGAGGCTGCTGTCGCTGCACACGCCTACGACATCTACTCCATGGCTGAGAACGACATTGCAATCACGTGGCGCAATATGCAAGCGATGTGCCGCGAGTTTGAGGTCAAGAGATGCCGCAGGCACCCCCTCCTGTTCTCCACGGCTACGGTGAGCCACCTGTTACAATTTTCGACACTTGGAGCCCGGAAGGGGGGATGGGCTGTGAAGCGGGTGGGTGGGAAGGCAGCACGGGGTCTAGGCAATGGGATGCACCGTTCTGGATAGCACTACTTAGAGTGCTGCCCATCGAGAAGACGAGCTTGAAGCCCCCCGAAGAAGCGTCACTGTCGTCATCACTGCCATCTACGTATAAGTTGCCTTCACATGCCGTGAGTGCGTGGGTTTTGGGTTTGGATGGCTTGGTCGGGGATGGCGGAGTGCAATTGAGCGCGAGTATCCAGGCGTGCAATTTGGGGTACAAAGTGGGCATGCTAGCCGGGTTGCCAATTGGGGACACAACTGGGGGGGCGCTCCGGGGTGCAATTGCTGTTCCCGGCATTTTGGTCCTGCACCCGCGAACCATAATCCAAATTTTACAATATGACATCCGAACAGGGCCACCGCAGAGCACAACAACTCTTTCTTGTGCCTACGGTCGCTCTGACGAGTCTGCTTCTAGTGCTTACTTGCGCGTGATATCCAAGACCACAACTTGCGTCCACAGAGAGAAAAATTGTCCGTTGACCGCTAGGTGCAAGGCATTACATTTGTTGATAGGTTCATGCAAACGCCATCTATTTGCAAACCTGTGGCATCAGCCTGACCCCGCTCGACTGGTAGGTCCAACGATGAAAATACCATCAACAAAAAGGGGGAAGGGAATAAGGGAGCGTTTGTTGTTGTTGGAGAGATATTGGCATTACCCGCGTCACACTCTCCAAAACAAAGTTGTGCGCATACGAAATTGTTTTGCCCCCCAAGCAGCAGATGCTCATAGCCAAGTAATCATTTTGGGGTACAGCGCCATGCCATCGTCCGAACTACAGCCAATGGAGAATTTTTGTGTTCGCAGGTATGGCCCACTTTGGAGAAGGTTCGGCAAAACATGGAGCCCCAACTAAGGGGGGGGGGGGGGGCGGTGGGTGGCCGCGGGGGTGGCGGAACCCCGCCAAAGGCCAAAAGTCGCTGCTTCCCCCCTGGTCGCTAAGCTTCAGCCTAGACGTGACGTGACGTCAGCTGAGGTGAGGTAGGATGTGGTGGGACGATGTGATGTGATGTGATGTGATGTGATGTGATGTGATGTGATGTGATGTGATGTGATGTGATGTGATGTGATGTGATGTGATGTGATGTGATGTGATGTGATGTGATGTGATGTGATGTGATGCGATGCGATGCGATGCGATGTGATGTGATGTGATGTGATGTGATGTGATGTGATGTGATGTGATGTGATGTGATGTGATGTGATGTGATGTGATGTGATGTGATGTGATGTGATGCGATGTGACGTGATGTGATGTGACGTGACGCGACGTGAAGTCCCGGCTGAGGAAACCGATTGCTGCACCGATGAACTCAACCCTATAGGCAAACTATTGGTATCTCACATTCAGTGTCGGGTGCGTTGTCGTGTTTGTAGTGGCGAGGGGTGTGGGACGGGGGAGGTGACAGAGTGGCCAGAAACCCCCTTCTCCTATGGTTACGCCCATCAGACCAGAAAATGTGGTTTTTCCAACAGTGCCACACTCAAAACCATCATCGCAACGATACAGCTGTGCTTTCTTCCCAAATTTCCATGTCCTCAGTTTCTGAAAGGGACTCGATACTTTCCCGGGCTGCTGCGCTACGAGACATTAACCACGCGCCCTAACGCCACTCGCTTCCTTACGGATCTCCCGTACCACTGGAGACCGCATTTTGCACGTGTGGTCACTATCCGCGGACGGCAATTTCTGGTGCCTGGCAACGCCTACCAGGCCATGTTCTTTTTGCCAGCGCCCGACTACGAGCAGACCTGGCGAGAGGCCAAGAGCGATTCCGAGGAGCTCAAGCGTCAAGAAAGGAAAATGTGGCGCCCCTTTTGGTCCACGTACTGGCTGCATCCCAAACGGCGAACGAAAGTGATCCCGCTGGACACATTTGAGGACCACTTGGTGCAGCACCTGGGCAGTAAATACATCGGACGCATGCGCAGGCATGTACACAAGGGAGGGGTGCACATGGGCATGTAGGGTCACGTGCCACCGGTCAATGGACATGTAGGTCCACAAGGGCTTACGTACGCAGGGGATAGCACGGCATGTGCAGACACAGAAAGGCATGTGCGGACACGCTGGGGCACACCAGACAGACTGGAGCGCCTTGAAGGTCTGAGGAGTTTGTTGTACCTTAACGCTTAACCATTGTTAGGGAGTGACAGCATCTGTTGCCTCTGACCTGCCGAAATGTAGTTTGTAGGTCCTGGGTGCAGTGGACAGGCCCTCTGCCTCTTGTAATGCCTGTTCGCTACTGTGAAAGGCGACTGTGAGGGCGCTCTTGCCAGGGTGTGCGCGCAGTGCAAACTTGGGGTGTCTCTGGGGACCCTCCTGGTGATGATTGCACCCATCAAGAGGCCTCCAGGAACCAAAGGGGGAGCGTCAGCGCGCCGGGTGCGCGCCGGGCATCTTTTGGGGTCACTTTTGATACGGAGCCCTAACCCACGCTTTTTGCCTGGGTTATGTAGCCATATTATTTTCTCTCCACCATGGGGACCTGGAGATGGCAGGGGTTATGTAGCCATATTGATCTCTCCCCACCATGGGGACCCCGTATGTGTTGTATGCAATTGGACAGGTTATCTGCACACTTGCCGTGGTGAACCCTGCAGTTTGTGCTTACTAGCATTCGATGAGAGCATTGACTGTTGTTGCCTGGAACGTTATGGACCAATCAATTTGACAAGTGATGAGGGGTCTAGGTCCTGCCCAAGGGGCTATGCAACCAGGGGGTAATACTCAGTTTGTGCCTGTGGGGAGGCAAGAGCAGCCGCAGCATGCCTCAGCATGCCGCACGTCTTGTTTTTGGGGGCTGCATATTCCTTTGGCTACTAGCACAACGGTCTTGTCCGGTCTGGATTTTTGTGCAAATTGTGACTTTTGTGTGAAAAGTTGGGTCAGGGGTATTTGCATGTGGCGGATCTTGTGGTTTTGGTGTTTTTTGATGATTCAACGAAGGATTAGAGTTTTGCATGTAGACCAGTTTGGCAGATCACAAGACCGGTCTAGACCGGTCTTTGTACCAACTCAAACGAACTCAAACGAAAAAGGGATACAAGGATTACAAGGTTTTTACTTCTTCTGCGCCAACTGCATAAAACGAGACGAACTGATCGAACCGACCGGACCGAACCGTTCATTTCACTTCGTGTAAAGACCAGACCGGACCGGTCCGGACCGGTCTTTGAACAAACTGCATAAAACGCGCTAAACTGGGCGGTCCGACCGGTTCGACCTGTTTATACCTGTTTTTGATGTGAACTGCATAAAATGCATAAACTGCTTGAAATGATCGGACCGGCCCGTTTAGATCGTTTTACGCGGTTTGTTCAAGGACCGGTCTGGACCGGTCTGGACCGGTCTTCTGGTAAACTAAAACGAACCGCATAAACTGCATAAACTGTTCGGTCTGCATAAACTGCATAAACTGCGTAAACCGGCGTAAAGTAGAAGTTTTGCTAGAATAAACTGCGCGAAACGGGAAGACCGGGCAGACCGGAAGACCGGACTTTATGAAATGCGTACCTGTAGCCAAAGGAATATGGGGCTTGGGAAGCATGCCGTAGCATGCCGCAGGCCAACTTGTTGATGCTGTATGTTTATTGCTTTGATAGTGGATTTCACAGTGCAGGCATGGCATCATTTTGTATGACGTACAGAGCTCTCTTCTGTGCGCCCTTTTCATGAGTGCAACACCGGCAGACACCATTTTCCCAATGAGATGTCCCCAAATGCAGCGCCAGAAGTACCAGTGACTGCTTGCAGTAGCATCAAATTGAACGCTAGCTGAACATGGCAAGCAGAGTGAGACTGCGAACAAAGAAAAAACAGCACAAGAAAATCCTCCCATTTTGCACACCACCATGCAACCCTTATCGTACAATCCGGAAGAGAGCTTGGGAAGAGCTGCATAATGACCATTCAGATTGTGGTACATTGGATGCGTGTTTACATACATCTGAATAAGGAAGCATGTACAGAATGTCTCCATCAAAGCAATTTGTGACTGAGTTTTCCCTGTCCTTGGATGGTATTTGCACTAAGGTCACCTGCATTTGAGGAAATAACATCCGCTCCTTCTGCGAGAATCTTGCGCAGGCTGGCAGGTTGTGTAATTGGTAATGTCTTGACATGCTGTGGGTTTTCTTTTTCATGCCATTGCTTCACTGCTCCAGAGAACTGTTCAGGTACCTGGACCCAATTTTCTATGGCTGCTTTCCAATGATAAAACCATTTGATGCCCAAAATGGGGAACAGGCCCACAGCAACTGCACAAGGCAGTGAAATTCAGCTAACTCACGTAGGGATCTAGTGTACTTGTAAAAAAATGTATACGCTCACGACCCACCTTTGTCAACAGGATGTTGCCAGTTCCCCAAGCTCTGGTGTGGAAATCCTGCTGTGCACAGCCTTCTACAAGCATGCGGCCCAACACATATTCGCCTGTTACTTGCTTCTTTGCAGGGGGGGGGGCTACACTCAGGGTCAATTGGTTCTGGCCGGGGAACATTGATATCGCCTCCACTGGGGAAGCGGTCAGGGCAGCAGTGCAGCTTTGCGAGCATGTGTCCCAGGGTTGCATGCAAGTACCCATATGTATTTCTCATGTCCTCGCCAAGTGCACGTTCCTTTAGAATGCCCCCTTTGGCATCAACCATGTCGCACAAAGGCTGCAATAAAGCTTCGCGCGCCATTCTTCTCCTGTGGATAATTCAATCTGACATGTTCATCAATGCCCTCACCAATAGCAGACCAGTTTCATATGGGCAACAACATTTTGCGCCAGTTTGCTATCTTGTATGTTACCAAAGCCGCCACATACAATTTGGTGTAAGGCATACCCGAATCTGCAGGCACCAAGTCCAAGT
Organism: Eutreptiella sp. 'Long Island Sound 2002'; assembly: GCA_964036045.1. NCBI lineage: Eukaryota > Euglenozoa > Euglenophyceae > Eutreptiales > Eutreptiaceae > Eutreptiella > Eutreptiella sp. 'Long Island Sound 2002'. The sequence continues at coordinate 17,293,797 of OZ038382.1, forward strand.
ACACCTTGTAGTTTCAGACCGTCAAATCTTTTGATGGGTCCGCATCTCTTGTCATCTCATATCTATAGTAAGACATCAACATGCAATATTAATCTGTGCTACAAATAGCTATAAAGCACACAGTAAAATGTCATATTTACTGTACTTCTCTTGAACTCGGATCTTTACTTACACATGTGCGCAACCTATAATCTGCGGGATGCACGCACGCATGCGTGGCAACTCGCCACAACTCACTCCCCTCCTAAAACCTGACATAAACCGATGGAATGCACTGAAAACAGAAATCATATGGGGATGAGTTGCTATGGCATTTTTAAATTGATGGGTGCAACAAAGTTTTGGTATTGGTACGCCATGGGTTTAGATGACTATGTTTATCCCACACACTTCCCTGCCAAGCTTCAGGACCCCTGCCCCTAGCTGTCCACGGTGTGCCTACCTTGCTTCAGGGCCTAGCTGTCCAAACTAATCTACAACTTGCTTCAGTGACCCTAGCTTTCTATGGACTAGAGTGCTATGCTCCAGCCCTTCGTTGTCTCGGCCTAAGTGTGTATTTCTATCATACATTCGGTTTGTTTTCCAAGTCAGAGGGCGCATCGTTCTGAACATGTACAAAAAATGGCGACCCACTTGGCACAATAGTATATTCCACCTGAGATCTACTTCAATTATAGAATGAGTTGTGTTCCCAGTGGCTGAATTTCATGCACCCATGTAAAATATTTGGCACCAAAAATACATTGCCGGATTTTCTCAATACAGCAGTGGCATGGCCACTCACCCATATGCAAACACTGATTTCCTGGGGTATCAACAAAGAAAAGCAAACTGATTGCGGAGGCAAACTAAAAACAGTTTCCATGCCCCGACGCAACAAGGACAAAGCGGCCTGGGTTCCAACCAGCACTACTAAAACCAATTCTTTGCATGCCCTGCAAGGACAAAAACACAGAGAAAAATCAGCAAACATGTTGAAATGTTCCACATGCACAGTGCATAACCCAAAGCGGTAAGAGCTGTCCAAAGAAATGACCCAACAGGGTCTACTGAGTGTCAGTGTTTGGAGAGCATCCTTGTGTAACGAGGTGCTTCACCCACAAACAGGGCAGTCCTGGCAGTGCAGAGGCAGCACAATCACCAATATATGACAAACCCACTCCGCAAAATCAGCCCAAGAGCCCAAAGCACAAAAAGGGCTCTTCTCGCAAAAGCAAAGTAAGGGCACACATACCTGTGCCTCAACAAACAAATATATGCTAGCGCCAAAGCCCTGTGGAGGCTTGGCGCTATACTCAACTTTTTCATTTAACTCATTTGCGTTCAAATTCAGGGAACCCTGGGAGGGAACACCTACTTCAACATCTTGTTCTCTCGCCTCTCGTTTCGCGCGTTTGGCGCCTCCATCCCCGCAGCTCGTCCACTGTTGCCCCCAGTAATCGCGTTCGCCAGAAGGACCACTCATGCGTTGCCATTGTAGGAACCACGTTCACCCAAGGGACCACTAATACACTGAAAGCCAACAGTAACCGCATTCGTGACAAGTGAGGCAAACATACTCCATCCATCAGTTCTTCCGACCTCCTCGCCTATGCCACCTTCGTTGGGCCTTCGAGATCCTTCAAAATCCTCAACGAACGGCACATTTGCTGCCCTCTCCTTGCTTGCTGGCCCCACTTCTTTCAACTGCTGCAAAAATTTACCCCAGAACTGCCCAGCGTCAGCCACACTGTTTGACTTTGCTTCGTGTGTGGGCTCACTCCTCCACTCAGCGGCGCTTGTGGACTCACTGCTGGATTTGGTTGCACTTGGCACTTGTACTCTCTTGCTTACTGCTTGCTGTGGGCACGCTTGTACTTGAAAGTCACGCACTGCTTGCTATCGCCATGGCTCGGTGACGAAGGGGTCTTCAGTTCGGACAAGACAACGAAGAACGCACAGAATTTCCTCTCCCTCGAACACTCATGGACCATACTTCAGGAGAGGAGACACTTCTATCTCGAACACGTATTTGTACGGCAGCGGTGGCAAAAACTGGATATCAGCAGCCAAACACCATAGTTGTTGCTCTCCCATCCGTCAACTATTCTCCGAACCGAAGTCTGCAACGCAAACATGGGGAATACGGCAAAAAAATTTGAGTGCTCTCGATACTATTCCAATCCTGACACTCCTTTTGCTGCAATTCTGTCAAGGAATTCTCTTGAGACAAAGCTGTCCGCACTTGTTTCAGTTGATGCCATAATTACTTACCGGCCTCCTCCAATGCGTGCCGCTGCATTCTGTTGAACCTGTCCAGAGGTCCCAATTCCACTCCACTGTAGCCTTGGCGTCAGCGCTCTGCTTGCTCATGAGGAGTCCGTACTTAGGTGACGATCTTGTAAGGCAATCAATCTGACATGTTCATCAATGCCCTCACCAATAGCAGACCAGTTTCATATGGGCAACAACATTTTGCGCCAGTTGGCTATCTTGTCTGTTACCCAAGCCGCCACATATGATTTGGGGGCTGACATTGATTGATCGGGCGCGAGAGTTTTGTGTATGTTGCCCGCCATTTCTGATTTCCAAGTCCATGGGAAGTGGGATTGCAATTAATAGTTCAATGTTTATGCATCCTAGAAATCAGTCTGTGTTGTGGGTACCCAAGTGCTAGTAGAAGCAAGCCAGCCGTAGCAGCCTGTGGGTCCTATGGGCAGCCTGGCTGATCCTGGGCCTTTTGTAGCCCGCTGGATTTTCAAACGCCATCAAGAGGGGGCGGGTGTTCTGGAAAATGGCCCTCTCCCTGTGGCCCTGCCCACTGGTGTGTATGTGTGTTGGACCCCAGACCACATCTGACTCTCATTGTGCAGGCATCTGGTTGAGAACCGGGTCCAGCTCGGGAATAAGACGGCCATTCTGAGATATTTGCGCAAGAAACCCGGAACGTTCGGAAACACAACGCTCTGGGCTATGCCAACAGTGGAGGCGTATTTCGCACATGCCAACGCGTTGGGCTTGGGAGCGGCGGATCAGCATTTGCCAGGATTGGGGGCGCAAGGGAGCCGAGGCAATCTGCGCGGGAGGGGCTCGGGAGGCAATGGTTTGGAGGGGCGCCGTGCGCCATGGGGCGACCTTGGGCTTCAGTCAAAGAGCACTACCGCGCCGCGGGGCGGTCTGGGGCTTCAGCCAAAGAGCACTACCGCGGTGTCGAACGGTCTGGGGCTTCGGCCAAAGACCATTACTGCGCCGCGGGGCGGCCTGGGGCTTCAGCCAAAGAGCACTACCGCGCCGCGGGGCGGTCTGGGGCTTCAGCCAAAGAGCACTACTGCGGCGTCGAACGGTCTGGGGCTTCAGCGAAAGACCATTACCGCGGCGCGGGGCGGCCTGGGGCTTCAGTCAAAGAGCACTACCACGCCGCGGGGCGGCCTGGGGCTTCAACCAAAGACCACTAAGTCAGTGGTCCTTCGTGCGCCTCCGTTGGAGGAGTACGCAGAACAACTTGCAGAAGGGGACTGCCTGACCACTGATAGGTTGGGCGTGTGTCCTTAAGCATGTGAACGGGGGCAGCCTCAACCCAACCCGACCCCATCCAACTGCCAACCCTCTCCTATCCACTCCAGCCTCTGTCAACCCAACCCAACCCAGACCTACCAACCCTGGCCTACGCTGACCTCTACCCTCTATCCCAATCCCTACCACCACCCTCATGCAACTCATTACCGCTTGCTTACGAAACAGGAGCGCATCTGTGGTAAATACACTCCGACAAGAGTGCACGAGCACAGATGGGGGTTTGTGTACAATGGGATCTGTGGGTGGAGGCTCTGTGATTTCTGTGACCCAATTTCACTATCGGCTGTCACCGTCACTGGCACCCTCGCTGAGCTTCAACAGCATTCTCCAAGTGGCCCAACTCAGCCTCATGCGCAGTGTTTTCTTGGCAGCGCGTCTCAATGTGGGGGTGCAGGTCATGGGAGCCCGGGGGGGGCTGGGCCTAGGGCTCCAATGACAGGGACCATTCTTTCCATTGGCAAATGCCCTGGAAGGAAATTTTCGTCGGTGGTGCAAATAAGCCCACCACCGACCCCAAATAATGACTGAGTGTTGGGACCGAGCTAGTGGGCAAAGGGTCCTGCACAAGGCACGCCGTGCACCCAGCAGGGTACACGATGCACGCTGCAGATTGAGCATTTATCACCATGCACTACACCTACACACACACACACAGGGTATGTGGATCGCCGACTTCTGTCCCAAGTGTGTCAGGCGCATGGACTGCCGCCCTGCCCATGCTACGCGCTAATGCAGCGCGGAGTACAGCACTGTTGCCAAAGAGGACACCACAAGATAGTCACCCCCTCACAAAGGCCATGGAAAAAGGACGGTGCCAGCCCCCCCGGGGGTGCCAACAAACGCCCCCGGCTGCAATCTGCTGCCCCTGCACAATCACGGATGCATTCACACTCACTGCACATTCCCCTGACACCGCCCACCCCCAAGCGACGGAGACCCAAACCCTGATCCCCCCCTCCCCTCTAGCCCCATGGGGCATGGCATGCAGGTGGATGAGGACACAGAAGCCCTGTTCTCGCAAGGCCACGGGCACGCATCATCGGAAGTCACTTGATCCCGCCACACTTCTGAGGTTCTGACTCGGTGGAAAGAGGCAAACGCGAGTATACGGGCGGGGACATCCGCCACGGGGGAGGGCATAGACCCCCCCCCCCTAGGGGTCGCAAACCAGGGGGCACGAGCAGGGGACGTCGGTCAACCCCCATCCCTCGCGGGGCGGCCCGGAGGGGGCAAAGGCGGCGGTATCTGCTGCACACGTTGAGCAGGACCCCCCCTCCCCAAGGGGCCATGCCGGGGCAACAAGGGCGGTCTCTCCCCCCTTCCCCCCACAAAAGAGGGCTCGGCGGTGGGAGGGGGGGAGTAGGGCAGCCATGGTGCCTATGCGGGCCCCATGTGATGAGCACAGGGCCCCAACATGCAAGTCATGCAAGGGGCACAGGGGGGTGAGGCACTGCTGCAGCCGCCATCACGAGGGGCACCCTAGGGCGATGGAAGGGGGTCAATGGTGTCTGCCGGTTCATGGGGGGGAACTGCAGCAGCAACTGGGCGCTATGCCCTTCGGAGGGCCGGTGCGCGCGCCGGCTCCCTTGTCCGGGGGAGGGGGCGGGGGTCCAGCAGGGCCGGGAGCAGCGGCGCTGCCTCAAGGGGGCACGCATGAGCTGGCGGGTTAGAGCCTGCCTATGGCCGGTCCTATCCCACCCTTGCCCCCCCGGTGTGTCGCGGCGCGGTGGAAGGACTACTATTAGCGAGGGTTGAAGGCTTTTAATGTCCTCGCCGCTCTTGCGACGGAAGGGTTAGGGGTTAGGGGGTTAGTGCTTGCCTGTGGCTTGCCCTATCCCGCCCCTACCTCCCTGGTGTGTCGCGGCGCGGCGGAAGGACGTCCGCCTTGGGCTATGTGCCCTCCTCCGAGGCTCTCCCGTGGCCGTGCTGCAACCCCTAACCCTCCCGTCGCAAGAGCGGCCAGGACATTAAAAGCCTTCAACCCTCGCTAATAGTACATAGCACATACACACACACACACACACACACACACACAGAGACATTACCCCGATGTTGCGCAACATCTAGCACACAACAAGATATACGCGGTGCATGATTTGCATTCAGGGCATTATGGGACGATTGTGGAGGGATCAAAAGCGGGTGCTCATGGTCTAACCATTTCTTTTTCTGGTGTCCTTGGAAGTCCTTGCGCATATTTGGAAAAGGCAATTCCCTACTTGTCCTTGATCTGTTTTTGGTCCTAATATGTGCCATTTCCAAAGTATTTTGGAAAGTTGCTGGCTGTGCAAGGGCCAAAAAGGGTATCCATCATTCAAGAACAAGATGTTTATCATCCTAGGTGGCCTCAGATCAGTATCGGGAAACTTCATTTTTGGCCCCCCGGTGCCCCTTGGAAAACCTACCCTGGCACAAGCACTGTCTGCCGCTCCCTCACGCTAATGGCCCATTGAAGCGTACTTTTGGTCATTGTGGGGGCAAATAAGGTCACAATTTGGGTTCTCATGGACCAAAAACACCAGTGTTGGTGTCTTAGAGGGTTCTTCGACACTCTTGAAAACAGTCTTTTTTCACCCCGCTATTGCCCACTACCAAAGTAAAGTAGACCTTTTTGCAAGGCATTGGGGGTCTTCATCAGGATCTAAACTGGCCAAAGATGGCCGTTGAGTATTGTGGAGGGTACCCAATCACCCATTTTTGACCCCCTAGTGCCCTCCGTGCAACCCTATCCCGGAACTCGCAAAAAGTGTCCCAAGTTAGCCCTCCTCTTCGAACCCTTCCATCCCCTGACCCCCCCCCCCCTAAAAAAGCCCCCCCTTCTAGTTGCCCTGCCGTTCCACTTGCCCTGCCCATACCCCCCACTTACATTGAGACCACCAAAGTTCATGGGTTCGTTTGAGGGCTCCATCATTGGTGCCTTTTTTTTTCTCTAGGGGGGTGTCCAGCTAGGGGGCTGTGGTGAACCCCCCCCCCCACGAGATGGAAAACCTGCCCCTCATTTATGCTAAGTGCCAGTGGCATTTCTTCATGTCCATTTTAGGTTGCGTGACCACACAACCCTGCATGTATGGGAAAACACCACACACCCCCCCTGCACCCATTAGCATACCATCCGCGGGGTTTTATTGGGGGTTCAACCCCTTGTAAAATCCTTATTTTGTCCAACGAACTATCCCCGAATGAGTTTTCAGTCGGGACCCCCGTAAACAGCACGCACCTTTTGGAAGGGTTTGGGGGGGGGCGGGGGTCGTGGTCAGGCCTCCAATGGCGCGTTCCACCTACAGTATATTCTAACAACGTCCGTGAGGTAATTTGCTGTAATACTTGTGCTTGGCTGGGTTGCTCGGACACTTGCAGCTGTAGCACTTGACATCATATCTGCTGGCATTTGGCGAGCTGTCACACTAGCAGTTGGGTTGCTGCCCCTCGCCTCTCGGTCGAAACACCACATCTATGTTAAGGCTCATTCTTTGGTGCACAAAGGATACCAAGGGTCAACCGTTGAAACTATGGAACAGGGACGATCGCTCAGGTGATCATGCACAACCCGCAGTGGTGTTGCGGGTGCAATGACTCCTTCTGCATTCTCAGATCCCCAGGTCAAGAGTTCTCAGTGCCGAAGCAGCAAAATGTACTTCAACCGTAGCACGTGTAGCACATAGAAAGGTCATCGTTGGACGTGGCAACCTTGCCACAAAATAAACCCAAGAAAATGTGCATGATCCAAAAACTATCGTTTGTCTTGTAAACAGCGGTTTCAGTACATCATTCTAGCTTGATTGTTTGTTACACAGATTTATTTATTGTGCTTAGCTCAGGGGTAGAACACCCAGTGGCACGTGTGCTTCCCCCTCTTGTTTTTTTTCACAACCAAATTATTGATTGTGTTGGCAACAAGTGCCAACTCATTCGCCACTCCACAGACGCCGTTTTAGTGAATTGCACTTCGTGATACGGGTACTATGCCGAACGGCAGCAAGAAGAGGTCCGCTGAAGAGGAGCCGGAACTAGCCACAATACGAGCTTTTGTCGAACATGCGTATCCGTTGTGGCTTGCAACAGTGTCGCCGGGCCGTCGGGCTAACGGGGTCGCAGAGATGTCGGTACGGTGGATCCAAAGTGGACACAATGTACCTCAAGTCACGGCAGTCTTGCAAGCACAATTGGCCATTGAAATGCCTCATGACCAACTACTTGACATCCTATTTGCGTGGGAAGAAGTCCATAAATCCAGATACTTGCCTGAGACAGGAAAGTTCGTGCCCATCAAACATAAACCGGATTCCATCTTGTCTATCCTAGAGGGAGTATCCCACAAGCTCATCTAGAGGTCGGCATGCGCTGATCGCTTGACGCATGCCTGACGCGGTTGTGTGTCTCTGTGCCATGCTGAAGAGGTACATGCGGAGAACGACCTTGGGGTCTAACGTGCCATGTGCAAAATGCGTGGTAGCCATGGCTTTGATATGCCCCGTGTATACGTCGAGTGTGGATTGTGGCCATGTGCCACTGCGGCTGGATTTTCCCTCTCTCGGACTTGCTCAAGTCTTTGGGCGCATTGTGAAAATCCTTCTTCCAGCTCTTCACGGGGACATAAGTTGTGCCCGGGACCCCTTTCCACACCTGAGGAGCAGCGGCTCATCAAGAGAATATACCTATATCTCCGGATATGGGATACTACTACCATCTACCTCTAAGACTGACAAGAAGGCTTCAATTAAAGCACTCAAGTCTAAGATTGAGGAGTTGGAGAAAGGAATGGCCAAGGCTGCAAAGGAGAGAGTGTTGCGTCCAGGGACGGCTGATTGGCTGGCCATGCCGATGACTCGGCAGACCATTGACAATTTTAAGGATAGCAATACTGGTCTCACACGGTGTATGTTATCTACGCTGGAACTAATTAACAAGGCCGTGAAAGAGAATATTGGGATTGCGTGGCAAGCCTGACGCCGCGAGGGTGCCACCATGTTCCTCCGCACAGGTGGGACCATGCCAGAGCTACTACAGTGGAGTCCCTGCGCGTCGGCAGGAAGTATGTCGCAGGGTGGGCTGGAGTGCCGTGGACGAAAGGCCGAGTGCCATGGCCGGTCGTTGTACCGGGGTCGCTGGGAGACTGGCGGTATTACTGGAAGGAATTTGGAGCACGTCGGTTGTGGTTGTCAAGACATTTTATTCGGGATGCGGACCTGAAGTGGGTCACTGACAATTCCGGAGCTGAGGACGTGGACGAAAAATCCGGTACACCTAACGTTCAGTTCGACATGGAGGTTCCAAGACAAGGAGTCAAGAGGACGGCGCCGCCTTTGTACTATACTGATGTCTCGGTCTCCAGGGGCCTAGGTGCGGCAAGTTGTGTCCCCATTCCTCAAGACAGTTGGTGCTCCATTGCTGCGCCTTTGGCGTCGCCGGTTGTTTTTAATGTCGAGGTACCTCGGAAGGAGTTGAGGTCTGAAGAGTTGGCCATGATCGAGGCCCTTGTTCACTAGGACCATTTGTCTCTTAACCAATGCGGAATGCGCGGGTTCACACGAGCGCCAAGTGCACCCATATTTGTAATACCGAAAACCAAATCTGAGTGTTCATTTATTGGATATTGTACACTTGGCAATAGGGCTCACAAGGGACCTATGCCACGCATGGTGCTGCTCAACTTGCACACCCTAAGGCAGAAATTTGTAAAGTGGGCGGCCATGCCACAGGGTCGATGTACGGACCGCTACATGATCAAGCTTGACCTAACAAATTGTTATTTTTCCTTGAAGATTCCTGAGTCTGCATGGGGCACGTTTCGTGTCCAAGGACCCCACGGTCAGGTCTGCGATATTTGATCTCTACCATTTGGATAGAAGCTGTCTCCGGCCATTTGCCAGGAAGTAGTGGCTAGATTCGGACTATATACCACCACTGATGCCCAATGTTCATCGGAGCCTAGTGGAATATGATCACTGTTTAGATGACTTACTTTTTGTCCAAGAAGACAAGGATTGGTTGCAGACTTGTGGTGGAATGTTACCCGTTTTGCTTCGGAACCAAGGTTATACACTTTCACATAAGAGTCAGTTGAATCCGGTCCAGAGTACCACTTGGCTGGTAAGGAGGTTCATTTGGTTGCAGTGTCCATAGGCAACACCTAGCAGCTACAAACTAGAGTTTTTACAACGCTCATCAATGCCCATGGCCGTGTGGTGTGCGCCAAGACAATTGTTCGCATATTGGATTTGATTGGTTGGTTGGCAGCGCCTAGGAAGGGTCATTTGCCATTTTTGGCAGGTGTTTGGGCGGCAATCGCTGATAATAGATCTGAGTTTGTCACGGTTACAGGTTTGTTTTGGCGGCCGTTGGTGTCTTGGCTTGGGGGGACAAACCTGACATCCGACGGTGTTGGCCTCCATCCGGGATAGGTGGTTTCACTCTTGTAGAACAATGACCACAAACCCCCAATAAATCCTTATATTTCCGAAAGCACCAAGTTTCAACCAACACTGTTTTGGGATTCCTCTTGTGACAGCCCAACGTGCCCCAGGGTTTCACTGTCAACAATGAAACGCCAGGGCCAGGACCGTGCTGTACTACACTCTAGGCCGTACGCAACCCCTTACGCCTGTCTACATACCCCTTGGGATGGTGGTGGTGGTTCATTTTGGGTGGTATGGATTATTTCAGCACGTAAGTGTGCTTAATAGTGCGGGGTAGTTTCATTGTCAACAGTGAAACTCTGCATTGCTCCTGAGCGTATGAAATAGTGTCAAGGACTAGAGCACATAGCCGCAGGAACTCAATGATTGGAAGTAGTTTCACTGTTGCCAGTGAAACTAGTTGTGATACTGTCGTGTGTGTGTGTGTGTGTGTGTGTGTACGGAGACAACAGTTCCAGGCGTCAAACACTTTCATTGTTGACAGTGAAACTATTACCCACACTGTGGTGTCCAAGGGTAAACAGGGAAAGCGGGTAAAGTGAATTTCATTTTTGGAAGAGGCCTAGAAAAAACGGAACCAGAAACATAGCCGGAGCGTCGTCTGGTCCAATGGTTATCACCCTCGTCTCGTACACCTGGGGGGTGGGTTCCATTCCCACTAGATCCCCCATCCTAGCCACCCTATGGCACACCACACCAGTACATGGTCACCCACTAGGCATGGTAAGTGCCCCGTTGCAGAGGGGGTACTCCACTAGTACTGCCAAAACGGAGTTTTTAGACATGCTTTGTAGTATATAGTTGACCATGTGGTGAGACACCAAATTTCTAGCCCTAGTTGTAAGATAAGTACCTCACTAGGACTTGGAGGCATCAATAGAGTTGTACCAGACCCGGTACGTCCTCGTGGCTTCCTTGTGGATGTGGTGCATGGGGGGACATTGGGGTGCCAGGTGAGGATCTCTTTGACATTGTGGTCCCCCCCCAATGTACTTGCATTCAGTCTATTGCCCACCTGCCTTTCAAGTGGGAGGTACGCATAGCATTGGATCACAAGGACTTTCACTGTCAACAATGAAACCACTTGCTGCCACTTCCTCTTAGTACGGCATGTTGTCTTTCATCCTCTGCACAAGTTCTGCTAGTTTGTTATTATGCCAACTGACACCTTCTTACAACTAGCTGTCACTGTCAACCGTGAAACCACTGGTTGTTGTCTGCTTCTTTTGTCTGTATGTGATTTGCCTTTGACGCCTCAGAGGGCATTATGGCTGACAGTAGTGCCTCCCCATTCAATCTACGAGCTTTGTGCTCGGGGTTGTATGACGTCCTGGACCGGGCTGACATGTACCAAGAACGAGACTCCCTGCTGGAGTGTGCTCTTGGGGGAGGACTAGCTTTGAGTCTTGTGGAGATGGCCCTGCAGTTGCGTCTGAATCCTCGAACAAGACGGAGTATTGCGGAGCTCAAGCACGACTGGCCGGGTTGTGGGTCTAAGCAATGAGTACTGCACTTTGTGCTTGCGGCGTTCACACTCTTCAACTGCATGTTTATGCCGGCAAAGCCGATGACAATGGCACAACCGGTCCCCAGTCTAGGGGTACTGACAGCACCGAGCAAGGAACAACGGCTTGAGTTGTGGGGAAGTGGATTTATACTCCATCGGGAATCACCATTGGCCAAGCGGGTTGCCCTTGCACAAGAGTGGATCGCCAAGAAGCGACACAAGGATGCTATGTGACATGGGCAAACTGATATTGCAAGAGCCGGTACAGCGAAAATCCAGATGCACCGTGGGACATCTCCTTGTCATGCACGGTTGTTGATGTCCTCACAAGGATGTCGGTGCGATTGTCGTACGCTTGGTGGCCTTCCGCAGAGAAATCGACAACACGGGTCAAGGACGTTGCACCGCATATGCGGGACTCGGTCACTGAGTTTTTGATTGTTGTGCAGGACCTAGGACCGGATCGACTACCCCTTGGTCTTCTTTGCTGTCTATTGGATATTCGCCGGGGCAACCCCAAGACTTCATCATGGCAGCCGTACGGGTTATGGGACATCAATGTCACCAAGACGGCGGGATTGGGGGATATGTTGGTCCGATTATTGCAAGATAATCCTGGTAACCGGAACCGAGTGAACGTATTACTTTGTGACATGAACATATGGTGGAGGGTTGCGAAGGTTTTGTACCATAGGAAGCATGCTGCTTCCCCGGTACGCGGTGCGCTCCGTGACATATGCCCTGTCTATGGGATGTGGCACTCATACAAGGTGTGTGTCTCTGCTTCATACAAGGCTTTTTCACCTTTTTTTGTATGCCTTGAGTATGATTGCTTCTTAATGGATCCAAATGCCACACGGGTGTACCAATACCCCCTTCTCATTGTCTTGGAGAGGCTCATTTTTTCCTGCTACTTTGCGTATCCGGCACTGCAATCTCAATTCCACCGTGGCTTCCGGACTTTCATTGTTGAGAGTGAAACTTCCTTTTGCAAGGAGCGATCGGAGGCCCTGCGGGAATGGTTGAAGGCTTATATTCCTGCTGTCTTGCAGTTAGGGATAATGGTGTGTGACTGCTCCAGCACACACCGCTCCTAGCAGTGGTGTTGCAGCACGCAAAATTTTAGAATGCAGCCCGTTTCTGCTCTGGAAGATCAAGCTGAAACGTAGTGACGGCAACTATAAAAACACGATCCGCATTGCTCTCCTTCTATGGAGTTCCTTCCATGACGCATTGCCAGGTACCGCACATGTCGAAGAGAGAGGGGAATCTATGTTGTCTCATCTTGTGAAAGCATCAAAGCATGATCTCAGTGCTACCACACTGGAGCCATATGCCCTATTTTTAACCATCAGAAAGGCTCGACAAGGACGCACGTTCTAGCACAAGCCCCACCATACATTCAGATGTGTCCAGACGGTGCAGGGTAGGTTGCAAAACCTATTGCACCGTTTGACCTCAGGCACGGCCCCATTCATCGATATCACAACACGTGAGATGGAGGATAATCTTAAGGCCGCCTGCGTAACAGGTACCAACATTTGGCCACACAGTTTCAACTCTCCACTTGCCCTCATTGACTCAAGAAATGTGGTTGAATGAGAGTATATGCTACTGCACCAAAGCCTTCACACTCTTTTTTTACCTCTGTGGTAAGGCGGTTGACAAGGCAGACCGCCGGGCTGTAGCTGATAAGTGATCGAGCACTAGCAACCGCCGCATGGTCCTGACTACAGTTCCTTTTTTGACGACCGTGCACGAATAGCCGCTCACCTACGTGGCATGCTACCACATGATTCTTTGGCATTGGGACTGGCCATTTGGTAAAAAGGTAGCCAGATGCTGTTGGTGACCAAAACGGGTCTCAGTCAGACTCCGGAGATGTGCCAAAGATGATGCCAACTTTGATACCGTGGCATTGGGTGACAGTGAGTTGTGCTATGTTGATTCTGAAAGCGGTGACGACGACTGTATCTTAGTTGGGTAGGGCTGGCAATGCTCCGGAACACGGATGTATATTGTGGCTAATGGACCTGTCATACTCCCGATGGTTGCAGTTCCACATTGTGTCCATGCACCCCGGGTTTGTTGATGCATGTGCGTCCAGTGCAATTGCCATCAAGACGGGGGAAAGGGAGTGATTTTCACTTTCAACTGTGAAACACAAGGTGAAGTAGGCTGGAATGTATCACAATACAACGACCTTGGGGAACTAGGGTCCGAAATGGGGGACGGTGCATACGCCGATTGGCATCAGTGCAACGTTCTCCGTGTGTGGTACATGACGCTTGTGGTTTCCCTCCTCCCTACCTCTTGTGGGTTTGTTGTCCATGTACCGTGCATTCAAAAGGTGCCGGCACGATATCACTCTTGGTAGCATTGCACCAGTGCAAAATTAATTGCCGCCTTTATTGTGCATCCCTTGGCAAAAGGAACCAATGCAAGTGAATCCGAATTAGGTGTCACGATGTTGTAGCACCAAGGTACACAATGTCAGTTTTAGGACCTCTTGGTTGCTCTGACTCTTGCGTTCAACAACAAATTCAGAAATTTGAAAATCGCCAGAACAAGGTGAAATCGGTGTCTGGCATGATAGTGACAAACGAAAATTAGTGCCCCGTTGATGACCAAAGACACATACCGCTTTGAACCAACTGGCCTACAACACACTTTCACTGTTGACAGTGAATCACCCTTCCAAAAGGTGCCTCGGACAGGCAATTTCATGTTGTTTGGGGCTGTTTTTCTCCTACTTGTGGCTCCTCCTTGCTCTCCGTAGGATCCAACAAGATGGAGGACCCCCGTGATCCGTATGTCTAGCCTGAGCACCGAGGCCAGGCAATCGGCCACGCAACGGAATCTGATGAAGTGCTTGCATATGAATCGGGTATCAACGGCGTTGATGGTGAAATACAAGAAGATGACAAACAGGAGCGCATTTCTAGCGGTGAAGCACATGCTAATGGTGAGGAAAGTGGTTTGGGTGAGGAGGAGGAGGAGAGTTCTGAGTGTGAAGAGGACGACGAGGAGGAAGAGGAGCAAGAGCAAGCCCTAGAGACCTACGTTAAATCCAATATTTGAAATTTTCAATTTTAATTTCTGAAAGGCGTTAAATGTTAAACCGGTAAATTTTAACACGTTAAACAAGAAGAGCTAGAACTTTCTAGATTTTAAAATATATGCAATGTCCATTGCATGTGTATGCTAGGGTTTCGAGGGCGTTTTATCTGGTAGAATGTTGCACAATGGGTTTGTAGAGATGTTGGTTTGCCTAAGGGTTGGGGGTCCGACCCCTAGTCCTTTTCTTTGGGTCCACCTCCAGCCCCACTCCACACCCCCTTTTCTCTTTTGTAGCACTAGTTATGCCTTTTTCTTGGGACACCATTCTCGAGCTTAGTATGACACTTGGGCGTTTGAGTGGAGCCAAGAGTTTGCGGGACCCTTTGGTCTCCCAACTCCTTGGTGAGTGGGTGGGTTCATCTCCCTTGGCCAAGGGCCGATGGTCGGAGGCCACGGACTTTGGCTACCCCTCCCTTATTCGTACTAAGCAAGTGGAGGCGGTGAAGCAATACACCTCCTTCCTTTTTCTCGTGCCCGAGTTTGTTGGGGTACTCATGAACCTCAATGTCACAAAGACGGTGTTCCGTCACCTCTCCGAGTTTATGACCCGGCGAGGGATCAACTATAGGGCCGCCATGGTCCACACTTTCCCGCGGCCCATCCCGACACGGCAAGCCTTCTTGGACACGTGGAAGGACATGGCGAAGCCGCTAGAGTTGCGGCCCCCCGTGACCGTGGACGACCCACCCACTAGTAGCCGCAGTTGGCCCGTGCACTCATGGGCCTGCTACAATCAATCGGGTCCACCACTAGTGGACGCCATTGATTGGGGCCGGCCCGTTACCTGTATTGTGCGCGGGGATGCGTACCCATGCGCCGGTGGGAGTTGGACCCAATTGTCCATTGGGCTCCCCAACCACGGCAAACGGGGCGGCACACCCGCCGATTTGTGTGTCATCGGGATGGGTGTGTGCGGCGACAGAGACATGGCCGCTTTAGCCACTATTTGGGCCGAAAACCTTCAGGTACTTGGCGCTTTTGTGTTGCATTGAATTCTGGCTCGTTTTGTTTCACAGTTCCTGGTCTAAAAATGAAAAATCGTTTGAAATTGAAACCAAAGGAGATTTGAAATTTCAAACCAAAATCTTCCGCCCACTCTTTTGTAGGTGATGCAGTCGATTCACGACTCCAAGAGCTCCCATTGGGCAACCCGTTGGGTGCCGGCTGCACTGGTCCTTGTGGCTGACCAACTGTTTGTACACCGCCTTATTGGGGTGTCCACGTCGCCCCAAGTGGGGTCTATTTACAATGTGGGGGTGTGGGACAAGGCGGCGGCGACGTGGTTGTGGGTGCACGTGCGCCGGACTTTGGACAACGAGGCGGGCGCCCATCGCCAATATCAGGTGGCGGGTCGGAGCTTGAATAATGCGGGGTGCATAGCGGAACCTCACATCTTGGTTGACCGGTGTTGGCTGGCAAAGCCACCACCGCGACCAACGATAAGAAGAGTAAGCAGTTCGAGTCGGACTCGGATGCCGATTCCAATCGCCCCGCCTATTCCTCTTTGTCCTCCTCCGGCGAGGACTCCCCCCCTCAAAAGAACAGTCCTCCACCCAAAAGACAAAGGCCGTCCCCGCTCCGAAAGAGCACGCGGGGGAGAAGAAGGAGGGGGGGGGGGAAGAGGCGGGGGGGGGGGGGGAACCAACGATCCCCTCGTGGGGACCACCGCCCACGTCCCATACGGGGGCGCGGTAGATGTGGGCACCGTCACCCGCAAGAGCAGGGTTGTTTGGGTGAGTTACCCAGACAACCCCAAGGTCTATGAGGTGGAGCACCACCTCATCTTCGGCACGGCCGAAGCTGCGGAGGCGCACCTCCAAAAGGTGCGCAAAGGCAAGACCCCCACCACCACCACCCTCCCAACGAAACCGGCTAACATATGACCCACGAAGGCTAAGGGGTATGTTCTATGCGTTTTTGTGCTTGTGTAGGGAGGTTCCATTTTTGGAACGTGGGTTTCAATTTTCTTAGTTTATTTTTTAATCCGGGCAACGCATGCTATTTAAAATCAGCAAATTTTAAACCAAAAATGAATCTCAAATTTTAACGCCGGGGGCCATTTTAATATTTTTACACATCAGCATAGATGGACCCCCCCCAACCCATGTGGCAAAATGGTGGACGAACACACAAAGCACCCCATGGGGCCGAAAATTTTTCCAAGCGACACCCCTAACCCCCCGCCAATAGCAGAAGCTTTGGTTTAATCAATTATTTTTTGACCAAAAATTGAAAATATTGGATTTAATTTGGGTTTCTAGGGGAAGACTCGACCAAAACAAAATTGCGACCGTGCATTTGGGAGGGTGGAGGCATCTTGTCTTGTGGCCCCTGTCTGCAGGAAACATCTAGTTGGTGCTTGGCGGATAACATATGTGCGCCATCATCAAAGACCTCTGGCTTATACTAACACCACCAATTGAGGATGGCGGTCAAGCTGTAGTTGAAAGCGACGTACCCCGAGAAATGCGATTCAACTATGGTAGTACACTTTGTGAAGACACACAACTAGAAATTTGCCGCCTTGCCACCGGCCTGCACCAAAGGGCCCGGAGGGAATTCGGTGAGACTACTTTGTCTGAGGGGGCTGATGCATTTCTGCGACGCTGTGCTAAAATCGTGAAGAGGACCGGCCACAAGTACACAACGCCCGATGCTGGTGAGATTTGGGAACTGGTAAAAGATGTTGCGGTGCCATACAAGGAGTGTATGGACATTGCCACAACCGTATGTGACAAGCGAATGTGCACCGAAAGGGCCGTATTTCATTGAGTTTCACTCTCAACAGTGAAACGACCTCCGTCTCCTCCAAGAGGCACACCGCTGGCACGCCCGCTCCCCGTCGCCCCCACGGGGACAGGGGGGTTCACCCGCCCCCGACACCCACCAGGCCAAGAAGACCAAGACAGGTCAGGGGGCCCGCCAACGCGCCCGCCAGCAGGGCGCGACGCCCCGACCAAGGCCCGGGTCCAGCCACACCGCACCGCTCCTCCTCGGCGTACCAAGGCTGTCAATGAGTGGAGGGGTCTGGCACACTTCTGTGGGATGATACTGGATGTTGGCGACAAGTTCACTCAGGCTTTTGCGGCGTTGGACGAGGAGAAGTGTTTCAATCATGCTACCTTCAAGGAAAGTTGTGGGCTACCACGGCCGTATTATTTGGAGTTCGTCAACCGGGTGGCTAGTCAAGGTTCCACGATCCACACGAATACAATCTCCCAGAAAGCTCGGAAACCTGAAGTGCCTGTATCAGGTCCGGAGTCATGTGTTCTGCCACGGCAATCAAGAGATCCACAACAGCCAACATATGCCTGTTTACGTCTTGCAGCATACTCACATTCGTTGTTTCTTGAGTCCACTGCCTGACATTGCACTATTTCACTATTAACAGTGAAACTCCTTTCGTGTCTCGTTGCAATGCAGGAACTGAGGCGACCGTGCAAATGCTCTGTGCCGCAGTCAAGTGGGATGAGAGGTAATGGGCATTGGGTGCGACAAGCCGCGAGGCTGCGAGGTAACGGCCGGGGACTAGTCAACCAACATGCCAAAATTTGCGGAAGGCAAAATTCTGGCACGACCCTTTGCGCGCTGACACGCGCAGGTCGCTGCGTGAAGCACTGTGTGCTGAGGAGACTGAAGCTGGTACTGGGGGAGCTGCATCTAACCTGGATGGAGTGTGCACTGCTGCCTTTGTTGGAACCCAGAGGACGATCCACTTCACTGGCGACCTGGGCAACCATCTGTTTGCAAAGGCCCACCTTCTGTATATTGAAGTCCCGGAAGGAAGTGAGACATCTTTTCTGCCGCCGCGATTCGAAAAGCAGCTTGCCGATAAAGGGGTCCCAACAGTTCTTTACTGTCCAAATGTGAAGTACACCCTGGCATCTGTGTTGGAAGAGGCTGCACCGGTGCGGGAATGGCGGTACACCTATATCGGGCTGCACCCCCCCCCGAGAAGACCTCCTGTTCCGAACCAAGAAGCGTGAACAATTGACGACACGAACCCGATGCGCTATCCTCGTGACACCTGGAAGTATTGCACAGCACCCGCCATACGCTGCTACAAATTTGGAGTGGAGGTCATCGTGGTTCCGCTGGCTCATGCGATAGGCGGCTGGAGGCTTTGTGGTACCAAGTGCACCAAAGCTGCCGGCAATTGTGGTGATGTTCAGCGCTCTCTGCGAACCGACACAAGTGTATGGGATGACAACAGCACTGATTGCCTGTTTTCTTGGGTGGTTGTTGAGGCTCAGGGTCCGGGATGCCTGGAACGTGGGAGCGGATTCAGTCAAGCAAAACCCGGTGCGGGCTCTGCAGCAATGTGCACGGGAACCAACAGCAGACTTGCAAGCCGAAGGAGAGCTGTGGCGGGCCGGAACGCTAATGAATGCGTAGCAACTGCGCCTACTTGACAACAACCTCCAACATGAAGTCAAAGCGGTAGAGAAACAAGATCACACGAGGCAAAAGTTGGTTCTGAAGCAACGGGCAAAGGATGGATTGGAGGCAGCGAAAAAGTCAGTGAAGGGGAATGGTGCAAAGGCTGTTGAACAAGCAAGGAAGCCAGCATTAGAGGCTCCACGACAGCCCAATCGGTGCCACCACCACTCCAAAAAATTGGACTGTCCGAGGAGGTTTCACTGTTGACAGTGAAAGTGTCGGTCGTGAAGCTGCCTCAACCAGTGCTGTCGATCCTGCGGTTGGTCTGCCCCCGGCTAACTTGGAACTTGCTTTCAATGTTGTCAGTGCCCATGCAAAGCCAGCTCCTGTGAAGGCAACAAGGAACAAGAAGGCGAAATCCAAGACCACTGCCAAGACAGGTGCAAAGGGGCAGACTGAGCAAACCACCCTCACTCAGATGGACGTGGAGGCTAGGGTGGATGTATGGAGTATTGACAAGGCCCAGTAGTAGGCAATTGCAGCGCAGATCGAGGCTGCCAACAATGCCGGTTTTGGAAGACGAGGAGCTCCGGGACTGAACCGCAAACCCGAAGCACGGGCCGTGACCATCCCTAGTGTGGCTCAGCTTGAGCAGGCTTCTCGGAGTACCCGCGGGGCAAAGGAGTAGGTTGAATGGGAGGAACCATCAATGGTGCTTTTTTGAGAACTGCTTCTGGTTGTACTGTTGCTGCCCTCACAACGTCTGCTAGTCTACTTGGTTATCACATTGTACTTTCCCTGTCAATTGTGAAACACACTGCCATGATGACACCTCTGCCCAAAATGCCTGAAACCAGCGATAGATTTTTTTCCTGTCACTGCATTGCTCTGTGATGACCTGGTGCACAGTTCGGTCCTAAAGTGCACTATATGCTTTTGTTTTTCAACAGACAGGAACAATCATTTATGAACCATAAACAGTCCCCTTCAACTTCTGTCTTGGACTGCACCGACATATGACATTGGCCCTGTGTAGTCCCACTGCACTTCACTGCAGCAGCCACGTGCTGTTTATCTTCTATCTGAGTTTCACCAACAGGGTCATATATCTCGTCTACTATTTCCACATTGCACCTCGGAGTGCAGTATAAGACTCTGTTTCACTATTAACAGTGAAACTCTCTCCCTTGCTGATCTGAGTTGCCAGTGACAGTGTTTTTCATCACGAATATGCTTCTACAGATGCAGCTACATTGTGTGCACACGTGCCCTACTTGTGTTTTGTGTTGCTCCTTTACATAAACTTGTTTGTCACAGGGGGAAGTTGTTCGTGGCTGCACGTGGTCCACAACCGTAGATGAGATGGAATGGAGGGGGGGGGGGGGTTCTTGGGGATGCTGTCCATCACACCTCAATGCTTCCATGCGAGGTGCTGTTTCACTGTTGATAGTGAAACATTATGAAACATGCCCCCCACAGTGCAGCTCTGGGAACTTCAATTTTTATGTGAGTTTCACTGTTGGCGTCACACGCCCACAGTGAAACTTTTTGCACGTTTTCACGGTCCCCGCCGGCCCGGGAGATCACGTTCGTACCCCCAATTTGCGGCTTTGGTGGCTATGCCTAACTTTGCCCCGTCGAAGATCTTGGCGGGTTCTTGGATGTTGGCCAAGTGGGTAGCTGTAGATGCAGCGGAGTATGTCAGTGCACATGGCAAGGTACGTTACCGGGTGGGCGTGTATGCTGCTAGCTTCGCTAGGGTGTATGACTGCCCGGTTTCGGTCGCAACTGAGCAGATTGCTAAGTTGTATGGCGTCTGGGTCCTTGTTAAGTATTTGGCTACCAGATTAATTTCTCAAGCCACGGTGTTACACGATAATATCCAAGCTTTCCGGGTAACTGTGAACCTAAGGGCCCCTAACGGCATTGGAAGCAGCGGCGGATCTTGTGTGCAGTTGTATATTGGCTGTGAAACAAACGGTCCTCCATATGGTTTGGGTTCCTACACATTCACAGCTTGCGGACCCCCTTTCTCATGTGCGTGATAGAAAAAGAGACTAGGTCAAGTCTGCTACGGATTACGCCAATCGTATATGGACTAAACTAAATCAATCACTTGATCAGGTGAAGTCATTCGGTACTACATTTATGCCGGAATGAACCGTCATATGATGTGTGGGTGTGTGCTAACACTCAAAAGAATACTGTATTGAATATACTTGTCTTTGTTTGAGAGAGTGTCTATCAATTTCCTTAAACCTGGTATGCCCAGGGGCCCAGAGTGTTGAAGGCACATAAGAGAGGAAAGTGGCCTGCGTGGTTCCTGCTATTGCAATGAATCTTTAGGTGTGTTGGTGCACCCATCACTGAAACTATCGTTTGTGGTGTAAACGGTGGTTGTAGTACAGGATTCCAACTTGACTGTTTGTTACACAGATTTATTTATGTTTTTTTAGCTCACGGCAACACCTCCCAGTGGCCCCGCCCACCCGCCCCTTTCTTGTCTTTGTGACCACGCATTGCCTTTGAAGAACCGCGGCCTCGTGACCTAGGTGGTTCATGCTATTGCATTGAATCTTTGGCTGTTTTGGTGCATGTATCGCTGAAACTCTATTAGGTGGGTCCATACCTTGAATGTGCCACACCCCTAATGAGACTTTGGGTTTCAAGAAATTACAGTGAACACCCAGATCCTTTCAACCCCTTCTCTATATCTCACCCCCAGTGTTTCAGGTCATGGCTACAGCATTGTTATGTTGCTTCCTACGCAAGCTTGCCAGCGATACACGTTGCCCTTACTCCTGCAAAAAGGACATTTTTTCAACAAACCTATTTGCAAAAGGTGCCTAAGGTCTTTCTTTAGTCCTTGACAAGCTTTCACACTTGTGGCTCTTCATAGCTTGTTGTGCTGACAGTGTCACCACCACCTCATATGTGACAGACCACGTGGCACCATCGGGTGGTGTAGAGGGGGGGCGTCAACAAATGATCCCACCTTTTTTGGGGGTTAAGAAACCACAAATCTTCCAATTTTTGTTGATTTGGAGCCGAAGAAGCATTTTCGGGGTCCCAAATCTATGGAGTTTAGCAAGCGGAGTGGGACAAGCGCTCAAGACTATTATTCAGTTTCCGACCATTTTTGTTGCAACATCGTTTTTTTGTGACTCTACTGACCCTGTACTGCCCCCTCTTGAGGGGTCGTAATGAGGATGTTGTGACTTTATACCCGTTGTATGATGCAAAAGGACGTGTTTTGCCGCTTCCTCAATCTCCCCCAGGGCAGGCCATCGCCTGTGTGAACCGCGCAATGTCACATTTCCACTAAAAATGGCCTGCCCCTTGGTACACGCTAGAAGACCCAATCTCGTTCTAGCCTAGACGGCGCTAGAAGGCTAGAACGAAAACAAAAGGGGGGGTACCCCCCTCCCACGTGGGGAGGGGGGGGATTTGAGGGTTGTAACCTGGACCCCCCTACCTGTACTCAGGGGTCCATGGTCTTTTTTTCACAATTTCACTGTTTTCACCTGATTTTGGAGTCCAAAAAATTTCCGTTCTAGCGACTTTCTAGGGACGTTCTAGCGAGCGCCACTAGAGCGTCGCTAGAACGTCGCTAGAACGCTTCGCTAGAATGTCGCTAGAACAATACATATGAATGCTCCGCCACTCCTCAAAGAGAAGCCGCCCCGGCTACCATGGCCAGCCGTGGCCAACCACAAGGTCGCATTGCTCGACCCGACTCACGGAGCGCCAGGTTCCTCCCCCCATCCCCCGGTTAACCCCGTTAGCCCCCCACCCCACCCCATAGGTCACTTGGATGGTCACTTGGCGGGCCGGTGCCGGGTCACTTGGTGGTGGGTTAGCCCGATTAGCCCGGTTAGCCCGGTTAGCCCCCCTACCCCCGAGGCCCCCTTTCGCGGGTCGCGACACGCAAGTTACCCCTCCCGCGTGCTAGGGGGTTGCCGGGAGGCATCCTTGTTCCCGGCACCCCCCTTCTCACCCCCCGTGTCCCCCTCCTTCCCACCCCCGTTGTCACCCCCCACCTCACCCCCCTTGTCACCCCCCTCCCCAGTGTGGCCACCCTCGTCCCCCTCGTCATCCCCGTCATCCCCGTCGTCCCCATCGCCCCCCTCCCTCAAGGCCTCCCGGAGGTGGGCCTCTGCGTCCTCCGGGGTGCGCAAGAGGAGCTCCCCCAGCACCCGGAAGGTGCCCCCCTCTTTGTCCCGCTTCCTCTTCTTCCCCTTCTTTTCCGCCTCCCCATTGGACCCCTACAACACCACCGACCAGTCCCCAGGGTCCAACTCCTCATCCAAATCCCCCAACACTGTCACTTGGCTGACGGTCCCCCCATTGCCCCCCTCCGCCCAAGGGACATACCGGCTGTCCCCCACACGTGGCACATTCCCATAGTGGTCCCGGCCCCTATTCTCCAAGGGGGGGGCTTGAGGTTTGCAGGGGGGGCTTGGTCTTGCCCTTGCCCTTGCCCTTGGGCTTGGTTTGGGCTTCGGGGGGGGCCTCTTCCTCGCTACTCTCGAAGTGGGAGGGCTTCTTCTTGGGGGCCTTGGGGGGGGGGGGTTGAGGGTTTAGGCGGGGGGTATTCTCTCCCCGTTGGTGCTGTTGTTGATGCTGCTGCTGCTGCTGCTGCTGGTCTCCACTGCCCCCTCCTCCACCCTCACCCAACCCGTGCGTTGCACGTCCATGCCCCCCCCACTCCTGCCCGCCTCCCACCTACCCGACCCGCACAGCACCAAGAGGGCCAAGCTGGGGTCATTCCCCAACATCCGGCCCAAGTCGCTGACCCCCGCGAGGTGCGTCCGGCCTCTGCCATCGCGCCATTCCACCCGCACCCCGCGGGGGTTGGCTCCACACATCTGCACGCTCACAACCTGAGAACAGAAACAAGAGGCATGTGTGTTCTAGCGGCGTTCTAGGCAACTATTCTAGCGGCGTTCTAGCGACGTTCTAGCGGCGGCGGCGGCGGCGGCGGTGGTTAGATCAACGCTAGAACAGTTCCCTAGATCAACGCTAGAACGCAGTCAACATGCCGTGCCTTGCCGGTCAAGGACGGGGGAGATCGCCCCCAAGGCCTTGGCGAAGGCGTCCCGGGGGGTGGGGGGGTGCGGTTGCGGGGGCCCCCCAATTGCGGGGTCTGCCGGGACCTTGGGCTTGGCCTTGGGGCGGGAGGCGATGCCGTGCACCAATCCGGCATGCGCCCCCTGGTTGGCCGCTGACGGGTCGAACCCCCCCCATCTCCATGATCGCCGACCACGTCGGCGTCGAGGTCCAAGTCCTCCCCGCAAACCCCATCCCCCCAGTCCCAGCGCCTACCAGCACATGCACTTTTTGAGTGTCTATTTTTTTTTCGATGCCTTTCTTTGCCATGCCTGCCCGGCCTAATGGCCCTGCATTGTTGATGTCGCAAACACCACACAAGGGTTACCCCCCCAGAGGTCACGGCGATCGACTCTTCTTCGACAACAGCCTACTCGTCGCCTTCCGCCCCGTGTTCACAATAACGGATTTCCTACTGCCATCATCAACTGCGATCAAATTTCAACTCACACACTCCCTGTACCAACTTTTCTTGCCCCTCGATCATTACATTTTCTGGAGACTGGCTGTTACGGCCTCCCCAGACGAACTGTACGACATGATGGCAGATGCAAGCGACGTCCAACATGAACGCCCACCTCAGGACGAACAAGCAAACCACTTGGAAATGTCCACGGACAGCGCCTGCAGCGAAAGCCTACTCATGTTCCACCGGAATCGTGAGAATAGATCTATTGATTTCTGCATGGGAAAGCACGAAGAAATGAAAAGAGACTTCCAACCCCTATGGATCATTATGGCATTCGCCGGGGTACAGAAAATCGGTTTCCACCACTACCACATGGGTATAGTGCTGCTCCCGAAAGAGTACAAAGGCTACACGTTCCAAAAAGCCCTAGCACAGTGCGCCTTTCGACACTTCCACCCAATCCTGGAGGCACAACACCATTCCTTTTGCGACGACGAGTCACTGCCCCCACTGGAAGACACAGAGGAAATGGATTTCGAATACTAAAAGGCTCATGTCTGGTACTGATGGCAGGTCGAATCCATCAACTCCTCAAAGGGCTCACCTCAAGAAGCCCAGACACCTCCCTCCTTCTTCCTCACACCCCTCGATAGAGCTGCCCCAGCAGCCACCAAGCAACAGCAAGGGACGGTCAGTATCGACACCACCGCCCCTCGCGACACGCTTCTGCCCACCCCAGACGGGAGAACCGAATGCAGCGGCCCTCCCGAAAACGCGAAGTCCAATTCGGCTCCCGTGCCAGTGGTTGCTCTGCGGCACGGAGACATTGGCACCGCTTTCTTTCACTTCGCTGCATCAGCTATTTGCTTTCTATTGCCAATCAATGTCCCACAGCCGAATGAGTGCACGGGACTTCATCCGCGCTAATGCCACACCCAATGACGAAGCGCTCATCACATACGAATCAGAGCAAATTTGCGCCTACGCCGACTTGGAAAATGCAGATTTCATTCTACAGTCTAAAAGATACATCCACAGTGGTTTTGGACCCGAGCACGCCCTCCATGCTGCTGAATTCCGCCCAAAAACTGGACTCAATGGAAAACGCTACAGGGGTATTCAAAGGAGAAAAGCCGTACATTGTCATTGCAACAGAGCTCATCAACTTGGACGACGCCATCACACCAGGTGAGCACCTGATTCGCATGCTGCCCACCCTTGGAACGCTAGCGTACGTGGTGTTTGATCTCGAACCAAAGCAACTAGTATATGATGGTTTGAAGCTAGCACAGAAGCTGCCCTGGAATCTGGACAGGATACTTCTCACCGACAGAAAAATCAGCTCCGTCGCCACGGGATTAAACAAGCAATGGTTTGCATGGATCCTATTCTCCACACACATTAGCAGGCACTCTAACCGACAACCCCGCTTCAAGTCACTGGGACTACAAACGCCAGGCAGAAGCCCAAACGATCAGCTTTTCCAAGAACCAGAAATGCCGGAAGATCTCTATGCAATTCACGCACATAAGTCGTGGATCGAGTCGGCGTATGATCTGCTCAAACTCAACAAGCACACCGCCTGTGAAAGTTCTGGGAAAGATGGAAAAGACACACGCCTCTTCTTCGCCAACGTGGATTCTATGATACTGAATGAGGTAGTGGACAAGTTCGGATCGCAGCCACACTTTGCAATAATGTCCATTCCATGGCTTGAGGCGGATGATTTGGGGAAAATGCACCAGGTATTGGAAATCTTTACCACCAAGGACAAACGTAAACAACTGGGTCCACATTTGTTTGCCACTATAATTGCTCCCTTCTGGGAAGATGGTTCCTGCCTCAAACAGGACTCCGGTATCATGCTGCAGTACCTCAATGCCTCAAAGTTGCGCATGGGTGTTACCACCGACATGAAGAAAAAAGTGTGTGCGCAACTCAAATCATTTGAGAAGGCGGGTATCACTCTGAAGGAAGAATTGACTGGAGATCTGCTGAATGGGTTTGACTCTGACGGAACAAGCTCCACAGTCACTGCCTCATGGTCGACAATAGCCACGGTGTATCTGATCGGGGTACCCGCCTATTGGAGGGAGATCCAGGTCAAGGAAGTTCTAGGCGGCAAGCACAAGCAAGAAATGGTGCTGCACAGGTCTGCATTTAACGCCGGTGAGATGCACCTAGCCACTTGGAGAATTCAAACACCAACGGCAGATGATCTTATCGGAACCGTGTTCAAAACCAAGGACGGCCGCAGGCACCTGACGGTTATCAGCAACGAGGATTTCCAGTCCAAAAAACGCATGGCCCGAGGGAAATCGGCAGCGGCGGCTAGAACACCACAGCAGCAACCCAACACACCCACAGTGAGTATCTCCTTTGCTAAGCGGAAAAGGGATGAGCCAGGAAAATGAATCCAACCCAACAAATTGCTCCCTTGAATAAGATAAAACTGCTCCCACCTGCATCAAAAACACGCCTTGCGGTGTTCAATGCCAATGGAATCTGCGCAGAAGTAACCCCTTCTGGTCAACGGAAGCGACGCGTGGACTTCATCACAAAATTCTTAGTACAAAAAGAGGTCTCCGTCATGGGGATACTGGAGCACCACCTCAGTACGCCCGAAGATCTGATCCGTTTGCAGGAACACTTCAAAGCTTTCAACTTTCATTTTTATGCTCAACTCTCCCCACAGGGAAGAGGTGGTGCAAGCGTTGCCTTCAGGCAGGACTGGTCCATGCCATCACCCCCAGAGCCCATCCCCATCCCTCTACACCCTGAGCTGCAGTCAAGAATGATGTTGGTCAAGTTACTCTCCCCCTTCGGGGCCTGCTACCCGATTTTGGTGGCCCACTTCCACCATGAGGCCAAATTGAGGCAAGCGCAATGGACAGCCCTACATCAATTCTTTGTCCACAGACAGGACAGGATTATACTATTGGCAGACCATAATTCTTTCATCCTGCCCCACAGAGATGTAGCCTGCCCCCCACAATCCATTGATTCTGAGGTGACTGCAGCTAGAACAGTCCAGACCCAATTCCTAGCCACCAATGAACTGATGGACGCCTATCCATTTGTGCATGAAGCCAAATCGGTGTCGTCACATTTGGAAGGATGGAATTGGGGCTTCCCTGCGGCAACACCAAACAAACCACCAGCCGGGAAAAAACGCAAACACAGTCACACGACACAAGACGCACCACAAGTAAAACCACCCCCAAAACAGCACACGACCACGGCGACGCCACCAGCCAACCACACACACGGCACAACAATAAAGGACCGCAGAAGGCGAATTGACAGAATCCACTTCCCGACAGAACTCTCTGAGTATGTTACAGGATGCTATCCTCTATTCTTAGGCGCCTCCGACCACAAATGTGTCTTAATGACGATGGACCCACCACCGCCATCAAACACTGCAAAGCGCACCCGCTGCCCGACAAATTTTTTGCATAATCAAGAACGGGTCGACACACTGAAAGCAGAGGTGATGGGGCTACGCTCAGAGGGCTTCTGTTGGTGGAAGGACGCACAACACATCATCATGCGCACAGCCATCGACTACGAGAAGCACCACAACCCCTCGGGTTTCACCAACATACACGCACTCGTCATGGAGTGCTCCACTACACATATCTCACCACTGGCATGGGATCATCTGAACGACCCGGGCTGCCACCCACCAGACCCATCTTCTGCCTATTCTATGTTGGTGATGTTACAAGCTCAGTCAGAGGGTGAACAGGCCAGGGAACAGGTACAGCGACGGCTGAAAGAAAGTCTTGACACAGCCAACACGGCAAAGGATAAGTCAAGAGAGCTTTGGAGACTCCTCCGACAACTCAAAATAAAACGAAAGCTCTCATGCTTGCGGACAACCACCGGCCAGTCCTTACACTCCGCCCACGAAATCACCAGCAAACTGAAGTCTACCATGCAAGCCACTGGTGCCTCTGAGGATGCATGCCGGCAATATCTGCACCCCTTCTTTCATGGCAAAAACACACAGTCACTATTCCGCATGCTCACGAAACCGATAGATCTAGACCTGATTCAGGCAGCCCTATTGTCATTGCATCCCACGTCTTCCCCAGGAGAAGACGGTTTTACGGCACAAGTGTACCGTTCCTTTCTACATGAATTTGCGCCTGTCATGCTGCGCATTGTCACACAATTTTTGGTTGATGGCACACTGCCGCAGCAGTGGACCACAGCACTACTCAATCCCATCCCCAAGGGCTCAGGTGTGCCCACAGCAGGTGATTTACGACCGCTAGTACTCCAGAATGTGGCACTGAAATGGTTGGCAGCATCTATCTCTTTGCATCTCAAAGACCTCATCATCCATTTAACCCCTCTTGAGCAAAAGGGCTTTATTCGCGGTAGATACATGTTTGATCATTTGTATGAATCTTTCGGTTCCTGGAGGCACTACCCTGAAGCAGCCTTTCTCCCCATAGACTTTTCCAAAGCTTTTGACAGCGTTACGCACACATATTGCTCTGTCTTCTTTCAAATGATGGGACTGCCACAGGGATATGTTCCTGCGCTGCTTCATCTGTTTCAAGCGCCAATCAAACTCCTCCTACCACAAGGAATCATGCATCTGCATGGATATTCCCCCACCTCAGGAGTCAGGCAGGGCTGCCCTCTCTCACCCATCTTGTTCTCGGTGCTCATTTCACCAATAATTGCCCATTTGCGCTCACTGAACCACGACATCCGCTCACTTTTGTATGCAGACGATTTACTGATTATTCTACCCTCTCCCCAGCATCTCTGTGTGAAATTGGTTCATGGAGTTGTGCACGAGCTTGCCCTCTTCACCAGGATCACGGGGCTCAGGGTCCATTTCGACAAGTCGGCAATTCTGTTGAAAGGAACATGGAGCCTGCATCACAAATCACTCATCAACTCTCTGCCGATTGCCATCAAACCATCCGCTAAATACCTTGGGGTACTGTTAGGCAATGCGACACCCGAAGAGTCATTTGCTCCGGCACTGCAGAAGGCTCTCCACCGAGCGGTGCGCATGCAAGAATGGGGACTGACACTCCAGCAACGCATAGAACTACTCAAGCAATGGGTATTGCCTGTACTGACGGTACCAGCACGCGTCATCTTCCCCACAAAGGCGATTTGTGCCCAACTGGCGGACGTGTACCGCATTGCACTCAAATTGAACCCATGGGGCATCACTCTCCCCATCCCGGGGCTACCTGTATCAGAAGGGGGTTTCTCACTGATGCCCCCGAAATCCTTTCTGATGTGGCAACACGCCTCCATGTTTTTGCAGTATGTCAAAGAACGAGCGACAATTTCCAACATCCTAACCGTGCCCTTCAAAGCACTGGGCCCAGAGATACGGAGTGCACTGCACCTCGGCAACCCTTCCTTTTTTCAGCATGGGACCTGTTCCTTACAGCACCATGCCTACCACGGCCTTTGCCGCCAAGGCATACTCAGTCACCATGAATTTGGCTTCACCCACTCTGCCAGCAATAGAACCGGCCCGGCTACCACTGTGGCACAATCGCTTGTTTGCGAAGTCGTCAGGCAGGACCTACTACTCCCCATCGCTGATTCGTAAAAATGTGCTATTTCTTAGAGACATCCTCCAGAATCCGGAACTGTGCGAAGCACTACCACACACGTGGAAATCTGTGTATCGATTACACAAGCGAAAGCTGTTATCACTGCGCAGTTCCCCCCCTGCAGTACATCATGTGCCGAGCTTTTGGTTCCATTGGCAATCCTCGGCTGTGTCTAGGGAGCTAGCCAAGCCGAACAATTTCTGCACCAGACAATCCAGGGACACATGGAAGGCCCTCATGGCCCTACAGTTACCAGACACGGACAGGCATTTCCTATACAGGGCATTGTGGCGTAAACTCCCAACGGGACAACGCCAAGCAAGAATGAACCCGGGACAGACCAACGGCCCTATTGATGGGGTGCCTGAAACCCACAAGCATCTCTGCACGGACTGCCGCTTTTTGAAAATTGCATTTGACTGCATCAACAAGGCGTATGCGCCCATTGTGATTGAAGGTAACCCCATCTCTTCTGTGTCCGCATTGGTCTGGGATACCCCCTCCCTTAGCTTGAGTACTGCACCAGGACTTCTGGCCTGGTCGGCCATCATGGTCAACTGGGGTCTGCGAACATCAGCCCGGATTAAGGGTTTCACCGTCACGTGGGAAAGCTTCCTAACTGGCTGGGTGAAAAAACTAGCCACTTGGCAACAATACCCTCTGAGGTGGCTGTCCACTGCTGAGCTAAGTATATTCACGGACTGCGTCCTGCAGCTTTTGGAAGAGGGTAAGCTGGTTCACCCCAACCTCTCCTGTTCTGCTAATTTGCCGAGGCCACGACGCACGGGCAATAACGCCAAGATGGCCAGGAAACTGGCTGCAAAGCAAGAGTTTGCCTCCCAACTGGAGGGAATCGTGGCACAAGGGCTGACTCAGATATATACGGACGGCTCATCAGAAAGGGTCCTGCCCATAGGGTATATTGGTGGATACGGAGTACATGTGCCGAACACACTGGATCTAGGGGCACCTATGCCTGCACACCTACCTCAAACAAAAAATGCTACTGAGGTGTACGCAGTGACTCAGGGACTAAAAAATTTTCCACAAGCAAACTTGGCCCTGATGACAGACTCTGCCTTGGTCTACCTGGGGGCCACCGACACAGCGCGAATCTGGAAAATACGTGGCTGGCAGAGATCACACGGCCCCATACTACACCCCGAACTATGGGAAGAGCTTCTACAGCTCATCGCGGACCACCAAGGTATACTGAGTTGGTACAAGGTCCCATCACATGTGCAGATAGAGGGTAATGAACGTGCCAATGATTTGGCAGAATGGGGACGGCAGCAAAACCCGCTATACCCAGAACCCCCCGGGGACAGAGAGGAGGGCAGGACAGGCACGGAAGCGAACCACAGCAAAGTGATCATTTTTTCACACAAGCACCCATCCCCCCCCGAGTCCGCAGTACATGCAGGTTCACCCCCACCCCCAGTGGTGCAAGAACCCTCGACACCGCCGTGTGCGACACCGTCCGCTCCCATGTCAGGCACACAGTCAGATACACACAACATGGTGACACCCCTCGTCGTGACACCTATTAGAGTACCGGTCAGTGCCTCCCCATTGTGCAGAGATACACCCGCCCGCCTGCTCTTGAATGATCTGGATTTATGCCTCATGGATGAACCTGTAAGTCGTCAGAGTGGCTCCCTCTCAGAGACCACCGTGTCTTTCGCCTCCACAGGGAATTACATTCAGTCTCAGGCTTCGCAGGACAGTCTACTCACGGCATCAGGGAGTGAAAACCATTCGGTCCCACGGCCAACCAAACGAAGGCATTTCAACACGCCTAGCCCGGTGCCATCAAGCCCCGCCTCAGTGGAAATACACTCACACGGAACAACCATGTACTCACCCAGCATGCCGGCGCGTTCCAACAGACAGCCTGTATACTCGCCACGGCAACCCGCATCGCCTCTGGCGCCAGACACGCCCAATTTCTGGCACTGCTCAATATGTGACACTGATTGCTCAGGGCACTCCCCACCAGAGTCACCCACCACCCCGGACTCTGGCTGTTTTGAGATGTAGGGGCCTTCTCCCATGTCTGAATGAACAAGCAAGAAAGCACCTGATCCGCAATTGAATTCGTGGTGACGATAGGGTCTGGTTGTCTCTGTACCCCGTCACGCTATGCCCTTGATTGAGGTCCACCCCATGCCCCCAAGAGGTCCCCCCCCCGGGAGACCTTAAGCAAAGTCCAATTTGGCTCCGGTGCCAGTGGATGCTCTGCGGCACGGAGCCATTGGCCTGTTCGACTATTGTGACCAGTCACGATCATGTACAGGACGTCGAGTTCAGCTCAGACGTCAGTACTACCAGGGTGCGAAGGTTGTAGACCTGATTTGGGATGTGTTTCCCCACCCCCGAGGGAGTCGTCTGTCAGACACCCAAACACCCTTGAATGTTTTGACTGTTCCGTGCACATGCACCGGAGGTTGGGCCTTCGACCCCTCACACACATGCTGGTGACACTGTCACTGTGGCTGGTCACGGCTATGTACATAGATAGTGGAGCACCCCAACCAAGAAGGGGACACATGGAGCCTGTGTGAATGAACTGCACATGCACGCACTGACGTGATGAACTTATGGATGTACGACAGGCGGTGGTGGACGTCTGTACGTTTCAGCAAACCACCTTTGTGGCCCTTCTGCCCCAGCACATGCCGATGAATCGCCAGTGGCTCGCCCCCCCCCCCTTTCTCACCTCGGGGGTGAAGAGGTTGAGTTGGGCCAACTCAAACATCTTCACCCCCTTTTCCGAGGGGGGGTCGCCTCCCCCCACTTCCGCCCGGGCAACTCCGGTTGCCACCACCAGCCCCCCCCACCCGCAGGGGCTTGTCCCGGTGGACCACCCCCTTCGGGTCCTCCCATACCCACCTTCCCTGCCCCAAAATCTTTTGATGCACCGGCTGCATCAAAAAAACGGAGAGTCCGAACCGGACTCTCCGGGGGGATGAGGAGGGGGTAGTCCAGGTTTGGGGGTCCGGGGCCAGCCAGGATGGCTCGGTCCCATGGTAGGTCCTGGATGGCCCCCGCCTCCCTCGTCCCCAAAAGACCCCTCAGCCACTGCCTTGCCCCCACCGCCTTCTCCTCCACCACCTTCTCCTCCACCTTCTCCTTCACGAACTCCTCCATCATCTCCTCCACCTCCACCTCCACCACCTCATCCTCCACCTCCTCCTTCACCTTTGCCTCCGCCGCCACGATCCCCTCCATCCGCGTCACGCTCCTCTCGAGCTGGAGGATGTTCTCCTCCTTCTCCTTCACCTTCTCCCTCGCCTTCCCGAGGCAGACGACGGCCCAAGCCTCCCGCTCCACATCCCGCTTGGCGTGCAACTTGGCATTCTAGGCCACCACCTTGACCTCCGCCTTGGCCTTCGCCCCCTTATGCGCCGCAAGGGAAGAGAAGAGACTTCGCAGCTCCTCCCATAGCTCCTCTAGGTCCTCGTCCTCCTCCTCTGTGGCCGCCTTGGCCGACTTCTTGGCGGCCAACGGGTGAGGGGATGGCAACGGAGGATGTTGGGCTTGCGGTTGGGGCTTGGGCTTGGGCTTGGGCTTGGGCTTGGCGAGGGGTGGTGCCTTGGGCTTGGCCTCGGCTTGACCCTTGGGCTTGGCCTCGGCCTGCTGGCGCATCACCCCGGCCAGCAACTCCGCGGTCTAGCGTTGCTAAACCAAAGATCGCAGCAGCGTTCTAGCGGCATTCTAGGCAAGTGTTCTAGCGGCATTCTAGCGACGTTCTAGCGACCGATCGTGGTGCCTAGATCAACTCTAGGACGCTTCCCTAGATCATCGCTAGAATGCGCGATAAAATACCCGTTCCACGATCTGCTCGATCAAATCCTGCGGGGCGGACATGTGGCTCATGTTGAAGAGTCTGTTCGAGGGAAGCCTGCATGTGGCCCTGGCCCCTCCTCACCTCCATGGCAACCCTGCCCAAGCATGGCACTTACGACCGGGGCCCCCCGTGCACAACCCATGACACGTCGAAGTATGCAAACAGCCATGTCATGCACTGTGCTTGCACACCGGCCTCCCTATGGATGGCCGACCACTTACAACCTGACACCTCGTCCACCCCCTCCACATGACAGTCCCCCCCCCCCCCCCCGATTGCTCTGCTCGTTATGACCATGTTTCAGAAAGCGGTTGATGCTTTTTGAGTGTCACCCGAGAACATGGCCAACCCAAATGGCCTAATGTTCTGCAACATGGCATCTACATTGTGCTTCAAGCTCAGTAGATACCATGATGTTGTACCAACAGTACACTGCCACCGGAAATCCCTTGCCACGGCGGCACAGTTCAATGGGTTAGGGCCCTGATATGTACAATAGAGGGCCTGCAGCAGGTCCCACAGGTTTGCTATGGCCTTGTACTTGGCCGTGCTTGGCCTAATGCCGAGGCACCTAGCAATATCCGGCCATGCCTCAAAAAAATTGGCCGTTTCTTCCCCGTCCGGGGAAGCTGACCCATAAACGCTCCAACCGGCCAGCCTCTCCGACAGGAGAACTTGCAGGTGTTGACGGAGAGAAGGGGTGGCTGCCCTAGCCTCCCGGCCGACAAACTCCCCCAACAAGCGGCCCATGGCCATTGTCAAGTGCAAAATGCACAAGACGATCCAGGCACGTGGCCATTGCAAAATCCGCTGCGTACTGCAGCCAGCGGCTTGCAAAGAAGGAGTCCCAAGGAGGAAGGCCGTGTAGGGGGCCTCATCACCCTCCATGGTCCGCGGGATAGCACTACCCTCCTCAGTCTTCTTTTGGGCATTCCATATCCCCTCATTGAACATGGAGCCCACTTGGGGGCATGTGGACACCCCGATCACCCTTTGTGTCCACGGTTGATCCCCCCCCCCCCCCCGAGGATCACCTTTGCCTCCACCTTGGAGGCCCCCCATTGGACGAGCCCCGTGTCGATGATGTCTTGAATCACCTAGGCACGAGACATGGGGGGTGGTTCATTTTGTTCTAGTCTAGTCTAGCCTAGCTTCTAGCGAGCGGTGTCCGAGGCTAACTAGATCAAAACTAGAACGAGTGAAAGGCACTAGGTGAGAGGAGTACCTCCCAATTGCTCTTCCACAACGTCCCAAGGGTTGTCATCGCAATTGGCCATGCTCAACACCCAAAGGCCGTGGGAGCGGGCCAAGCGGTCGAAGTTGGCCAAGGAGATGGTGAGTTGGGTCCAATTGCCCCCGGCCACGGGGTAGGCATCCCCCCGGACGATGAACGTCAATGGGAAGGGGCGGTTGATTAACCGCACCAAACCCGGCCGGGAGAGGATGTATTTGACCCATGAGGTGAAGGGCCATGAGATCCTGGTGGCCTTGGGCAACACCGTTGCAACGGGGGGATCCCATTCCACGGGGGCGACCAACTCCTTCCAACGGGCTTGGAAGTCCCGCTCGGTGCAAATTGGACGGGAATAGGGGGCACCGGGGACGGTGCGGTGGTACTCCAACTTATAGAGCGTGTAGAGCTCCGAGAGGGTCCTCCACGAGGACTTGGGGGCCCTCATGTTGAGCACAAGTTGACACATGGCGGTGGGGGGGGAGAAGGGAGGCGGTGTATGCCTCAACGGCGGCGTTGCATGCATCACCCGTGGTTTGGGTGGCGGTGTTCACATACTGGACGGCGTTGTTGAATTGCCGCCGTGCTAGGGGGCATGATAGCGCCCACGTAGCCAAGTAATGGCCCAAGCGCTCATCCTTGAGGTTTGAAGCCCCACTCAAATCCCGTAGTGCCTTAGACAACAGGGAAGTATCCTTTCCGGTTGAGGAGGGAGCACGGGGGGAAGTGGCGGGGCGTTTCATTGCAAAGAAATGTGTAATATCTAAGCGGGAGAGAAGGGACCATGGCACAATGCACTATGGCCAATAGCAAGCATGCACGGCGGAACAATGAAGAAATTGGCACATCTTGGTAGACATTACATTGTTCTAGTATTGATCTAATCTAGGCTAGAACATCTAGTCTAGATGTTCTAGGCTAGAACAAGATTGGGTCTTCTAGCGTGTACCAAGGCGCATTGGTTGCATGAAAAATTGAACTTTTTTGGCAACGCCTAATGACCTTTAGGGACCCTTTGGGCAAGATCAGGTGATCATTTGCAGTGGACCATGGTAGTACATATCCAGCATGGGGAGCCATGTATCACCAAGTAGGCCCACCACAGTGCAAACAAGCCAAAAACGGCGCTTTTAGAGTCCAATGGGCATCACTAGGAGGTTAAACACCTCCGCATGGCCCCCTTGTCCCCCGTTGCCCCCCCCGGGGGGGGGGGTCCATTGTGTCAGCCACCAAAAAGTTGTGTGTTGCACCTTGAAGTTGCTGTATGTTGCCCCACTGCTATTGTCACCCAGTGTACATTC
Organism: Eutreptiella sp. 'Long Island Sound 2002'; assembly: GCA_964036045.1. Classification (NCBI taxonomy): domain Eukaryota; phylum Euglenozoa; class Euglenophyceae; order Eutreptiales; family Eutreptiaceae; genus Eutreptiella; species Eutreptiella sp. 'Long Island Sound 2002'. The sequence goes on from OZ038382.1 coordinate 17,330,275, forward strand.
TATATTTCCCCGCCTATAAACAATGCGATGATATTCATTGCCAAGCTCAGAGTGCCCAATAACCCTCACCAAGGCGGATGAAAATCACATCTGTTCGAGGTGGGAACAAGGTTGTGCCATCTAACTCCATGAGTGAATATGCAGCTGAAAATATCCTGTCACAATATGAAGTGCTACACTACTCCACACTTGTGGACCAGCTGTCACTTGCCCGTTGGCATTGGGGTATGGTAGGTAAACATGTAGGTGAGCATTTTCCCATACATGCAAGCTTGTGTGTGTTTGAATCTAAACGGCGAAACGAAGGAAAACGGTTGGCACACTCCACGTGCCGCTTGCATCCCTTGTGTCAAAGACCCCTTTGATGCCCTCTAATTCCACACTATGTCCAAGAAATGCCCCAAAAGGCCTCCAAAAGCCCCTGAATCTGCGTACATTGGCCGCAAACAACCTCAAACCAAGAACAGGCGGTATCTTGGGCTATGTGGCTCAAAATGTATTTCCAAGCGCACGGAGACCATCAACCCCCACCTTTTGTGGTTTCTACCCAAACGCCCAAACAAATGCCTAGACGGTGCCCACTAGGCTGCGTGCGGCAAGGTGCAAGCTCAAGCCCAAGTAAGTGGGCGCCAAAATGGATCAAAGGGTCCACCGGGGGCAAACAAATTAACTTTGTCAAAAATTATCCCCGGCCACTTGGGGTGCCAAAAGAGGTGGTTTTGGCCTATTTTGAGCCCGTGCTCCCCCGGTCTCGCCCTCCGAACATCCCAAAAATGCCTTCAAAATGGGCCATTTGGGGACCTCAAAAGTAGGCGTGCATTTCCCACACTGATCTTGGACCATTTGGAATGCACCAACACGTGAAATGAGCCCACCTTTTTGCTCCACAAAAGTCCAAAAACCCCCTGAAAAGGGGGCATTTTGTGACCAAAATTAGGTCAAAAATGGGTTAAATGTTTTCCCCCAAAAGATTACCAACCATTTCGGGTGCACAAACACGTGAATTGAGCCCATTTTGAGCCCATTTTGACCCATTTTGGCCCACGTAGCCACATCAAGGCACCAACTTGTACACTCGTGGCTACCCTAGAGCCATGCTTCGGAGCCACTGGGGGGGCGTATAGATTGGCGGATCTCCCTCTGTGTGTGTGTGTGTGTGTGTGTGTGTGTGTGTGTGTGTGTGCGTGCGTGCGTGCGTGCGTGCGTGCGTGCGTGCGTGCGTGCGTGCGTGCGTGCGTGCGTGCGTGCGTGCGTGCGTGTGTGTGTGCCTACTGTCACCAAATGATGACGCAAGCTTGGCCCAAGGCAACCTAGCATTCATCACCGGTCCCAAATATCGTGATTTTTCAGCCAACCTACACTAGCTTGGACACGGCCAAATCCTCACCGTTGGGGCCTCAGAAGGGGCCCACGCAGCCCAGGGCCATTCTAGCCAAATATGGGTATGTCACCGGGGGTACCCCAGTTTGACCCAGAATTTCAACCCAAATCGATTTCCGGTCAAAATGGAACTTTTTTGCGCGCCGCGCCGCATGCGCTTGGGCAAAATCAGTTCTCCACCTAGCTCAGGGCCATTCTAGCCAAATATGGGTATGTCACCGGGGGTACCTCAGGCCCAATCGGGGCTACTTGGAGACAGATTGGTTAGGGGTCCATAAAGAAGAAAAAGGTGGAATGGGAACAGGATATGGATTAACACATAGTGGCCACAATAGGCCAACCAAATTTTGCCCACCACAGTGCAAAAAAGCCTAATGCAGCAATTTTAGGGGTCGAATTGGTGCTACACGGCTCCCCATGGGCTCATATGTACTCCCATCAGAGCCCTCTTGCAGAGTACACAGAGTACACAGTGTTGTGAAAGTCGCTCTGTCCTAGTTTTTGGCCATTCTCGGCCAAAATTTGGCCCAAAATGGCCACACTCTCGGAAATAGTCAGGACTCTACGGAACTGACTGATTGTCTTTGTTTCAAAGAAGTTTGTTTCAGTTTCTAACTCCACGACATCTAGCTACGCTCTTCAGGCTTCGTAAAATTATTTACACCTCATTTATGTGTAGTCAAAATGCTCAAATTTATTGGATAATCGAAATATGCCGAAGAAAACAATGAAATTTTTTTATAATACCTCTGTCCCCCATGGACCCCTCCCTCAGGTGGGGCACGAGCTAAGAGTGGTGCATACACTGCTCAAGCAGTTTTCAGCCTCGACACCTCAAAACTCGAAAGGTGGCATCAATGGTCTTCCATATTGCGACCACACAACGATCAAACCTCCATTGTAAAGGGTCCTAGTCTTGCCACCTTGTGAAGGAGGTTAGTTCGTTGCATGCCAGTCGGTGCACTCCTGGGTCTGAGAAACTGCGGAAGTGCTGATCCCACTCCTCCTCGCCAAACTCTGTGGAGTTGGGACCCACAAAGGCTTTTTCAGCTCAAAATTGAAAAAACTAAAAGATTTGTGATTGTGAGAATTGTGAGAATAGGGGGGTAATCTTTTTGAGATTTTTTGACCCCCCATCCCCCCCAAAAAGTGGGTTTCAGGTTTCTGGGGGGGGGGGGGGTCCATAGGGGTCCACGCATCATTGGGGATCTGCTTTATTGGCTTAATAAGGATTTTGCAAGCGGTTAAACCACCAATACCATCGGTTTCCTATGCAGCCCGTGTACATGCTTGTGTACGGTGACAGTGGTGTTCCCCATCCCCCTATGGGGAACCTTCACTTGGCAACCGTCCCTCGGGGGGTAGCAGAGGACCGTTGCACGGCGGGCGGGACTGGACAAGGGGGACGGGAGGTGGTGCCATAGTCAACAAATGATGACCCAAACCTTGCCCTAGGCCACCCAGTAGTCATAGAAGGTCCCCCGAAAAACCACGATTTTTCAGCCCGCCCATAATTGCCCGAAAAAAAAAAAAGCAATTCCAAATTGTTAGGGCCCAATAGGGCCCCAACGGCAGATCGGAGGTAAGCGAAGATGGAACCCAGGACCCCTGCCATTGATGAGGGAGGTCCATAGAGAAGAAAACATGTGGAAGGCAACCCAGGTCTAGATTGAGGCATAGTGGCCCCAAAAGGCCAACCAAATTTCAGCCCACCAAATAGGCAGCAAATATGTCCAAAATGGCACTTTTAAGGGCGAATAAGCACCACTAGGCCTCCATTTGGCTGGCCTATTGCACACACTATGCTTGGATCTAGACCCAAGCCTCTTTCAACTTTTCCCTTCTTTATCGGCCCCCTCACGGCAGGGTCCCAGATTGTATCTCCAAGCATCCCCAAGTGGCCCCCCCTGTTAGGCCTCACCGGTTGGGGTTTCAGGCCACTGTGGGTTGGCTGAAAAATCATGATTTTTTGGTGACCTCCAATGATTGCTGTGGTATTGGGCAGTTTGGCTCATCATTTGGCATAACAATAGTAAAACATGCTGATAAGTTGATTTCTCACCCCTCCCTCCCTTTACCAGTTTCCCTCAGCGGTCCACTAAATCTGAACACCCCGCCCTTGCACCCGCATTCCATAGCTCAAACGCTGTACACTTGGCCCAAGCAAGGCTCTGCATAGCTGGCAAATTTGACACTTGCCGGCGGCACAGGTTGGAGGAGAAATTGCCAAGTACCAGTCCCCGGATATCGAAAACAGGTTGAAGGTAATCTAACAATACTTGCTTGAGCGCCCCAAGTGGGTGAGGAACAATTGTCAAAAAAGTCATTTTTGACTCCTGTTGGGCTCATGAAGGCCCCAGTTTGGTTGGCTGGGCTCTGTGCACTGCGAAAATTTTGGGATATTTGTAGCTCTCAATGGGCCAAAACCGACTGAAAACAATCATCCTTGCTTTTGCAAAGGTGTGTTTCGGACCTGTTTCAGATCTTTCAGATCAGATTTTAGATACCAAAATGGCGTGTTTTCAGGGGTTTTGGCCTGCCTACCAGCAAGCAACAACAAGCAACAAGCAAGCAACAAGGACAAGAACAAGGTCTCTCAGAAAATAATTGCTGTCAGAAGTATCACAGGGGTTCAGACGTGAGCCGCTGAGCTGAGGAGCCACAGCCGAAGTTCACAGTTTCAATTCCTCAACCCCCTCAGTTATTGGGGGATCTTACGTCAGAAATGGGATTCGTGATCCATCATCTTGTGCCCATGAGCGTATAACGAATGTGTGGGTTTCCGGGCTCTGATGGCCACTCCTGAGACGGGGGTCTTGAGGGACCAAGACACAATCTGTGAAGCTTTGGAATAGTGTTGTGTGAGGGAGTCAGAGAAGCGGTTGGTTGAGTGTGCTCGTGGCCCTTTTTTGGGGACCTGCAACTTGCATTCTCAAACTGGATTGGTGCCAGCCCTTGCAACCGCGACAACCTCCTCCTATGGGTCTACACATTGATGGTCTTTGGCTGGACATCATCTTCCGTTTCAACTCCACGTGCTTTTATGCTTCTCCATGAGACGAGAAAACGATACGTCTCAATGAGACAAAGAACAATGGTGTACGCCATTTCACTGATCCAAGTGCTCGGGCACGGAGTTTTTGCCCAGTGCAACATCGTCGAGGTAGCTGTTGGGTGATTTTTTTTTTGTTGCAGGCCGTTTCTTTGGGTGCAGCATAAGAAGATGGGGAGGGGGGAATAAAATACTGCAGATGTGAAACACGAGAGCTGAAGAGCAGACCAGGGCCAGAACAGTGATCAAGGACTATAGCAAAGTTGGACCCTGCATTGTTGTACACGGGTGACAGTTCAGCGCCGGAGAACACCAATAGGACGAAATGTCACAGCAGGGCAACATCTCATCATTGGATCTTGCGACGCTTGGCGTATCTGGCCAGATCCTGTGCCCACCATGCAATTCTTTCCTCACCCGATCTCATCGAGTCTTATGATATTCAATGGCCCGTTTGTGCACGGTTTGCGGTCTCCAGCTGCCGGGTGATGCCAAGTTCTGCCCTCACTGCGGCACGGACGACCTCGCCAAGCTGCAGGTACTGCCTTACTGCACGTCCTGTGGCATCGAAATGCAGGACAAGGCCAATTTCTGCCATTACTGTGGCAGGAGGCAGGTCACACTACTGTCACCGTCGCCAAGTCCTAGTGCCATGGCATGTCTCTTGCTGTTGTACTTCACAGGGCTCCAGACGGCGTTCGTCCCTGTGTCGCATGTCTCCAGTGCAGTTCGAATATCCTTTACCTGCTCTAGAGGTCGGGCTTGATGATAAGAAACACAGTTTTTGAACTGAGGCTTGGTATTTTCTTGTTTTTGCCCTGAAAATGCCGAGACTCCCATTTTGTTCTTTTTTTTAAGTCCAAATTTTCTAAATGTAAGCCAGTTTCCAAGCTTTGAAGTCCGAAAATGAGCGTGTTTTCTGGTAAAGTGGTGTATTGAAGTCAAGCCCGCACTGGGTTTCTCATCCAAAATGCTTGTCTAACATACCCCTCAAACCCCCCCTTGCTCTGGCTACCGCCAAAAGGCTTGCCTCTGAGGCCAGAGGGCACATTTTTGCTGAGCACGTAGGGGCTGTCGTGAGGCTGAGAAAGTGCTGTCGGTAAAAATGCCGAAAGACGGTACGCTTGCATTCAACAGATCACTGGCCGACCAGTGACTACTGTCGGTTATGGCGGTGGGCAACAAGCCGAGGCTTGGTTAAGGTTAGCGGCTCCCCCCCCCCCTTGATATCCACCCGGTCCCACGAGACGCACACACAATTGCTGATTCTTCTTCGTGTTGCGCGTTCCTAACTTGACTTCTGAATGCTGAGCTGATGGTTTGAGATGCTGAGGCTGTTGCGCACCCTGTGCTTGGTCACAAGGCCTGCTACAGAACGGTGCACGGAGCGCATATTCAGTCAACGAGCGCTACGTATGGATAGGCTGGTGTGTAAGCCCGGGATGCGGTGGGTGATGGGATCAAGGCACAGCAGATGGATTCGGTGTACTGGGTCGTCCACCCCACGGTAGATGTCACCATGTAGGGGCCGTGTTCGGTGGCCAGCATCGAATACGTTGGCACCGGTTGCCGCCCGTTCTGAACCTAGACCGCCTGGTCGTTCGTTTAGAGCATGTATTGTGCAGACGATCTGATGAGGGTGCGGCAGGCGTTGCCCGTTATTGAACAAAAGGGTTGGCTCCATGCTCTCCATGACAGCGATCTCGCCAAACGTGCGTGCTCGAGCTGGCAAGCTATAAGTGCAGGAACGACGTGTGCATTTGCGTTTTACAGGCTCTGCCAACAGATGAATATTTCGGAGATGCGGGTTTGCATGGCGAACACGAGGACAAGAGCGCGCATGCAATGGAGCAGGAAGCAAAGCCAACAGCAAATGCACCAGAAGCGGAGTATTTTGTGGCTAATATCCTCCCAGACCTCACAAAGTCCCAGGTATTGTCGCCCAGGCACTGAGCGCATGTGCCCTGAAAAATGCGTCCGTAGCACCAACCAACCGTGTTGCCCAACCCCCACCCCCGACCCCTTTTACTCAAGCGCAGGTTTGTTCAAAGACGAGAGTCTGTTGGGGGCGTCAAGGAAATCTGTGAAGGCCACTGCGGTGTCTCACTCGTGCTTCGCCGTGTGTCACGGCTTCGTGGCTTTGTGAGGGCCAACGGTGCGCTGTGCGCGCTGTGCAGGCTCTCCCCTCGTACCTGCTGCACTGCGAGACTTGGGAGACTTTAGAGAGCGACGGCACGGTCTTCGCTGAAGTATAGACGTACCCCACGCCGCTGGGCAGTGATGCTTTAGAATGCATCGTTTGTACAGAGCATCGCCCCTGGAGCAGCGAGGCTCGCAGTTTAGGTGGATTGCCGATGCAGCATTCTGAACGAAATCAAGCGATTCGGGGAATGGTTCGTGGCCCCCTGTGAGCACCGACCGCAAGCCCCGGGGGCCAACAGCGACGCCCAAGAGAGCCATGGACATGACTCAAGGCAGAGCCATTTCTACAGTTCTGTGATTGTTGTGCCACCATTTGTGCGAGATGACAGAATAGGTCCGCGTTCTGCATGGGTATCAAAGCGATTGTATCTTTGTGTTGAGTGGTAACCTCGGAAGACCGTCTACCTCCACACCCCGGTGCCCGGTCGCTACAACCATGGCCCCGAGGCCGAGGGCCCGGTTCCGTATGTTCTACTTTGTGTGTGTGTGTGTGTGTGTGTGTGTGTGTGTGTGTGTGTGTGTGTGTGTGTGTGTGTGTGTGTGTATGTGTGTGTGTGTGCGCGCGCGCGTGTGTGTGTGTTTGCTGGTCCTGACCCTCATCTCCTTATTTTCCTGGACTGCAGAAAGGCGCAGCCAGACAATGACAATGCTTTTGTTCTGACTGTGCCTGACGAGAATCTGTGCAAACTTGCCTTCTTGACTGCTGCCCGTTTGTTGCGTATATCGTGTGTGTGTGTGTGTGTGTGTGTGTGTGTGTGTGTGCGTGCGTGCGTGCGTGCGTGCATGTGTGAGGGGTTGAGGGGGTGAGGGTACCAGCCCAGGGCCTCTGTTGTTGGAGGATATTCCCCATCACTGCTCACCATCCTCTCAGTCTACCTCTCAGATCTAGCGTGGCCACTGGACCTTCCCAGGTTTGGGGGTGCTTTTTCGGCCAATGGTGGTGGGTGCGGCGAACCTCCCCTGATTTCCTTGATCCCTGCGTCCCCTTGCGGAGACAAGCGTACACTCGGGTCAGGCGCGCAGTTGGGAGGGGGGGGGTATTCAACCAACAGCTCATTGGGGGACATTTTTCTCGGACAAAAGAAGGATTTTACGAGGGATTCAACCCCGTGTTAAACCCTTGGGCTATGTTTGGTATGTGAATGGACCCCAAAACGGGGGTATTTGGTGTTTCCCGTAAATGTGGGCCCACCTGGCTTTGATCTAACAACCTCCGCAAGGTGATTCTTTGAACCCCCCGTGACGCTGACGTTGGGGTCAAGAAATAGATGTGCGCCACTGATGAGTTCTTTTCCTGTTGCACAAGCCAATGCGGAAGGCGGGGGTCCTGGAAAAAGTGCCCACATTTCCGAGCAGTTGTAAAACGGTGATGGCCCGGAAATTGGACCACAAAGCGGTCTATAGGTGGGCTTCATGAAAAATTTCTTCGACTAAACGTATCTCCGGATGATCGGCGGGTCATGGATATCATTTTGAGATTTGGATGTTGAGGCAACCCCCGAACGAACGGCCCTCCCCACCCTTTTGTTGCCCCCCTGACATCAGAATCCTGAATGCCGGGGGTTCTGGAAAATGGGCTCAAACCACCTGTACACCCTTTTCAACTTCCCCCCCCCCAACGGTGGACTGACCTCTGCACATCTACCGCAAGGTTTCTGGGATCACTGCAGTGCCTCAGCACAACAGGAACAGACAACAAACAGAGTAAGCTGTGCGCTGGAAACTGGTAACCTGCAACACAACACACCGCACAATCCTCAAGGGCAGTGAATGAGCCTGGCACCACAACGCCACAAAATTTGCATCACTTGGAGAAATAAACTCGAAAGGCCCGCACGCTCACGTGACCCTCCTTCCTCTCTCCTCTTTCGGTACATGTCGGTCTGTGTTGTCGCTGACTGCACCCTGCAAGTTCCCTTTGCCGTACCTCTGGCTTTGACCGAACCTGTCCCTGGAACGTGGCAACGTCGTTCTCAGGCCCTTCAGTGGACCGCCAGGGGCTTCATTCAAGGGGAGATCCATCACCTTCCATCCGGCGTAGGACGCCGGTACCAAACGCCTGTTGAGAATCCGAAGGTCCCTTTCCTTCCTGCAAGGGGCATGCTTGCAACAGAGGCGTAGTGGATGCTGCTCAAGGTGATTGAAATGTGGTCGGTGGATGCAGCCCCCATACAGCGTCCATGGCCAGAAAGTCTGAACCAGAAAAGCCATGCAACGTCCGTGGGACAGGTCGTTGGTTAAGGGGTCCAGGTAGAAGAAAAAAGTGGAATGGGCCCTGGAATCGACGCACAATTCCCGCTATAGGCCAACCAAGTACTAAACCAAAAACAGCAATTTCGGGGCTGTCGGGGGGTCCATGGCCCAGGCTACATGGGCTTAGCAGCCCTACGTGGGTCCATGGGTGCTCGAGTACCCGTGTCGTCACCAAATGACCACCCAAACCCATCGCAGAGGCGACAGAAGGGTATCAGACAAAATCGAATTTTTTTTGGGGGGGGTTAGGTGCCACTAAACAGCCCAAAAAACAGTCATTTTGGGTACAACACCTTTCAACGTCCGTAGGCCTGTGTACAGAGGTAGAGGGGCAGAAGGAGAGGGCAGATCAGAGTTCGGGCGCCCTCCCCCCCCCCGATACAGGCCCCCCACCTATGGAGCACGGCGGCCGAGAGGGACGAGCTGGTTGGGACGAAGTCTCTTCCATGCTCGCCCTCCCGTGCGCCCTACTCGGCGCCCTCCACCCCTCCCTGGTAAGCCCCACGGGACACTGATGCACCGCTCGTAGGGCCCTGTCGGACGCCCCCCATCCCTCCTTGGCTGGTGTGCCCCCCAACTCCGTCACGGGCAGAGGGAAGTTGTGGTCCTCAGATCCTCTGTGCCCCCCCCCCCCCCGGGGGGGTCGCCACAGTGGTAATGCAACCATACCTATGCCGCACACGAAATCCTCACAGATTCAGTGGTTGGGGCAGCAGGTGACGGAGTTGACGTCGCCTGTTGCTGACAAGGACGTCAATGTCATGGGTTTTACAGCAAAAGAGCAGCTGCTGGGGCGGCAGGTTGCCGATCAACAGTGCAATGTCCAAAGCAAGGCTCACCATTTAGCTGATTCCCTTCGGAATATAGAGCAGCTTGAGCAGCAGGTGTCTGATCTTGAGCAGCAGGTGACGGATTTGACCGAAAAGAAAGCTTTGCTCCAACAGGCAGTAACCGATCTGCCGTCACATGCCGCTGACAAGGACGGCATCATTATGGACCCCGGCCAAAGCCAGGAGCAGCTGAAGCAGCAGGTCAGTGTCTAGCAACTCAATACTGGTGCCAAGGAGGGCAGTATTGCGGATCTCACAGGGCGCAGAAGAGTGGTATCAGGGGGCGTCTGTGGCGGCTGGAAGATCCCTTGGGGGCCGCTGTAGGTGGCTGTGGAGGCGTGTTTGCGACCCCTCCCAGAAAATGGTGCTTTGTTGACGCCCCCCTGCCGCCACCCGTCTGACTTGGAGTGTCGATGCGTCCAGCAGCCATGGGGCTGCCAGATTGAAACGTATTGCGCTGGCCTCGAAGGTCGTGTGTCTGGATTCAGTGGCAAAGCAAGTGCTATTGTTCTGATCGCATTGGTGATGCATCCTTTCTTTCGCAGGGAGAGCGGCCGCAGAAAGTGCGGATGCTGACGACTCGTAGGTGTGGACAAGGGTTGGTGGTCGCCACTATTTACCACGATCACGACTACTACCACCACTTTACACCGCAAGTACGACTGTCGCAGCCACCACGACTCCCGACAACCACCAACATGACAGCCAGAATCTCCACCATCCCTGGCGCAGTCACTGCACCCTTACCCCTCCCATCCAAAATGCCTCAACTACCCGCAAACCCTCACAAGCCCTCACAAATTCTCCACAACGACAGATTTGCAATCCAATTTCGACCGTGTCCCATTAGCCGCATGTTTGTGCAGGCCGGTGCCCTCGTTCCCCATGACGAGTTCACGGCAGAGATCCTTGCGAGCGACAGGTGTTGCCACCGATCTTTCTCTGTGTCTAGGGTCGCGTTTCTTCGGCGTCAGAGCTCCCGTGATTTTGGGTGACCACTGCACAAACCTCAGGTTGAAGTCGTTGGGGCAGCGCACTTAGACTCGGCGCAAGTCACTGGACTTCCGCATTTGTGTGCCACCATGCCTGGGTCTGTGCTTGTCTGTGTAAGGCACATGTGTGCATTGCTGCTGGACGACCACAAGGACCACAACAGCGGCAGCAGCACCACCACCACCAGCGACAACAACGGACGTCATCATGTATTTTCCTGCCTTGTGGTGCGCTTTTCTAGGGTTCCAGCCATCTGTTGTTGACGCCCAGGCGAGCGCTGATCGTGCGGGGAGCGGCAGTGGTGGTGGATGGGGTGAGAAAGGAGAATGTACATGGGATGATTTGGGTGGATGGATTGACACAGGCGCCCGTGGATGGGGTGGTCTGTAAGGATATGGGAATTGCAGCCTCAAAAGGTCTTCCCCCCCCCTGTAATTCAGCGTGTACTGTGTTGGCGACTCGTTGGGCTGCGTTACAAGTCGCGTACTGCGACAAGTTGCGTGCGATGTTGTGGTGCCTGCATTTTATGTCTTCATTTTGAGCCACACACAATTCTGGGACGGAGCTCCAACATATTTGGGAGTTGAAGGACAATTTGCAGCATGTCTGACGCCTGTCAAGCAGGCCTCTGCAGTGTGGCCTGCGTTTTGGGGCAGCTTTCAGGCGATTTCGGGTCATTCTTCAGGTGGTTATGCGATGTATGTGATGTTGATTAGACATCGATGCCACACCCTTTGGCGCATGATATTTGCCTGGGTCGATGTGCCCATTCATCCCCGGCACGACTGCACACGAATGCGTCCCAGTGGCTTGTTGCGGCGTCCTCTACACCTCCCTGAAGATGTCATCCATACCTGTCACCCACCGCCAGCTTGTCCTTAGTGTGCCGTACTTCTGGATCTGTCTCTTGATCAATTGTAAGGGCCCAGGCACTAGCGATTCCATTCCTCAGACCTCACGTCCACGAACGAGCCCGAGGGCTCGGCGCGACAGACTTCCTCCACTCCAGTCTCCGAGCACAGGTTCGTTGCGCCAAGGCGCACCGGCAGACTGCCCACGTCAGCGTCGAGCTACAGCTCAATCACCCTTCGCATTTCCATGTGCCTCTCTGTCCAGCAACAATGCCATTGGGTGCAAACTCCTTCGATGGTCCTGCACGAAAGTCTGCCCATGGAAAGACCCCTGCAGTGCCACTCTAAGACTGCCGTCGCAGTTTCCAAAACCTCCAGGCCAAATGCCCCCTTTCAGGAGCGTGGCATAAGGGGCCTATCACCTCTCTCATGCCCACAGCCGGGCATACGCGAAATGACGCAGCCCTCTGTTCATACCGATTTTGTGGCAGCTCTTTGTGGCTGTAGCCCAAAGGGCGCTTCCCAAGGGCACCACCACTTTGTTACCACCCCTCTCCCCCTCGTTCTATGCCGGTTTACAGGAAGGCCTGGGGGCCATCTCGGCGCCAGGAGGGGAGGGGTTGCATGATACAGGAGCGCGGGACGTAGGTAATCCGCTGGCACAAATCGTCTCAGGCATTGTTCTATTTTGCGGTGTCTCAGCAACCCCATCGTATGCGTGTGCAATGCAACCCCCCCCCCCACACACGCGGGCCCCCCCCAGTGATCTGCTTGGGTGCACATGCTGTTTTCATCAGGGATTCCTCGTCTGCAGAGCTGCTGGTGTACAAATGTGCGGGAGCCGGTTTCCATGCTTTCGTTTGGTGCCAGATCCCACACCATCCGCAAGTGCTATTATCCAGTTGTTTTTGCTGGCGCGTTCCGTCATGTGCCACCGCCGCCGCTACCGCCACCGCCACCGCCACTGCGTGCTGCTCAGACAGCATCCAGCGCTAGCAAGTGACAGTGACACAGGCCAGTACTGTCCATGTTTACGTCTTTTGGTTCTTTTTTCCGTGGTAAGTACAAAATTTTTTCTTGCCAAAAAGCTCTCCGTTTTTGCAAAAACGGGGAGAAACATAAAAACATCCTGGGGGTGGTATATTTTGGCGGTTTGGTTTATTTTGCGGGCAATTTTGTTAGATTTTTGTGGGGTTTTTGTGTTGTTTTGGTACTTTTTGGGTGGTTTTTTGGTGCATCTTTTGGGGAGTTTCGGTCCATTCCTGGGGGGACGCGGGAGGGGGGGGGTTGCACTGTGGCTCCCAGCTATTTTGTTGGGTCTCCCCCCATTCTGCGGGGTTTTTTGGAAACATTAGGGGGCGGGGGGGGGGTGCATCTGAAGGGAGATTCTGGTACATTGTTGGAGGTTTTCAAGCATATTTTGGGGGACAGCTTCGTTTCACCCTCCAACGGGCAAGGGATTGCTGGAGCCCTGAAAAATTGCTTCCTCCCCATTCTGGGGAGCCCAAGACTGCAGGGGTTACGCAGCCATTTTATTCCTCCCGGGGTTTTTTACATGCTTGCACTCGCCCCACACCCCCACCGCACCCCCATCTCACACCCATTCAGCGCCAGGTGACAGCCCTGGACCGTTTTCACACCAACCCCCCCTCCCATGCGCTTTTGTGGTGTGCAGGTAATCTACTGGGTACAACTGTGTTTTTTAGATCACTTTCCTCGGCAACAGAGGCCCTGAGTGAGCTTTCTTTTGTTTTTGCCGTTGTGTACATATTTATCAAATCCTACTGCTCTGCCCACACTGCAGCCTGTCTGTTTGTGCTGATGGATTGTAGCAACACCGCAACACCACAGCATTGTGGGTGGGGGTGTCCTTAGGTGTGGGGGGGGGGGGGGCAGGCAGGGGGGAGGGGTTGGTAAAAATGCTACAGCACACCTCAAACAGAAAAATTGATGCAAACCACAAGCTATGTCCATCACCCACGTTGCGTATCAAAACGGACCCTGCCTATCACGTCACTATGAACATGGCGTTCTGTACAAACATCACATTTTGTACATGACAAATATCCAGAAGAAAAATTTTTTGTATTCATTGGTTTATTGTGCACGTTTCACACACACACACACACACACACACACTGGATGTGGCCCTCGCTGCACAACCACACACCAGATGCACTTCATGGTATTGAGGAGGGTGCTTGTTTCTTTTCACTAGGGATAACAAGATTACTGATGGCTACCCAACAGCAGTTGCTGGGTGGCAAGTACTTCTTTCAGGTTCAGGCATAGCTCCTCTGAAGACAGTCTCGTTAGAGTGGTGTCCTGTGTTTATTGGGGGCAGCACCCAAATGGCCGAACGGAGCTTGTATTGTCACCTGTTTTCTTAAGTCTGAGCTGCTGTCTTTGTGCAAGTTGGCCTTGGCCAGTGGGCCTTTGACGGCCAGCCGATGAGTGTTGACAAATAATGGACAGCCAATGGCAGCAGTTGGTAGACCATGGGTGGCGAGTGATGTGTGTACCAGCAACATCATTCAGAACACCATGTTGCTCAGTGACTGCCAACCTGCTTTTGTCTTTGAACAGTTTATGTGACCTCAGGCGGGAGCCACCGCCACGCACAAAAGCAAAATAAGCAACATCATTCAGCACACAGTTGCTGCCCATTTCTGTGCATTGGGACTAGATTGAGACTCTGTTTTACATAGCCAGGGGGTGTTTTTGTCAATGGATACCATGTTGCCAGACATATATATCATCCTGCAGGCTATTTGGCCCCTCCAATGGGCTACACATGATGAATCCAACCAGTGAAGAACCGTAATCTACATTGAAATTCTGCCATTGAAATTGTTGTTATTTTTGCACGTTTCTCCCATGACGAGCACAGCAATGCATATTGATGTAGGTTTGATATAAAATCATATGGATGGTTCACCTGGGGTTCATGGTACAATACGAAGGTCATTTCATTGTTTAATGGTGTATGTATTGTGATCAGATTGTTCTGCGCGTTCTAAGCAGCGTAAGGGGTATGGTTGCAGTTGTTTCATCGTCATTACTGCCGATGCGCACCACCATGTGCAGGCCAGCAGGACCCAATAAATCTCCAATGAACCTGAATCAACTGGGCTGCCAGTGTACGGACATTTTGTTGTGGGGGGTTTTGGGTTACATATCCAGCACAGCACCTCCAATGGCCATTTGAGATATGATTTTGCAAGGGGTTGCATATCCCATTTTGTATTTGGGGGCATGCTCAGTGAATAGGGCACCGGTATTTGCGTATGATCTAACAACACTTCAAAGTGATTATTCTTTGCCCATCTCCGCAATCTGTTGCATTGTGAAGGTGCAAAAGCAAGTTTTTGCAAAGTGGTAAGGTTTGTACCTTTTTGTTTTTTCAAAGCGACCAGTTTTTTTCGGATAATTTCTTTTAAAAATAACCAGCTTTGGCGATTGTCAGCTTTGGACAGACCCAGGTTTTGCGGGTATCATTTTTGAAACCAATGTAGTTTCTTTTGTTGTTTGCAATAAACACCATGCCAGCTGGGGTAGAAAAGTCAGGCAGCCCCCCCCAGAGCTGCGGCCCAAAGGAATGGGCATGTGGCGAGACACAGCGACGGATGTGGGGACACCCTCCCACCCGGGACACATGGACTGGCCGGCCGCGACATTTCTTTCCCAATTCACATGCGGAAGCCGCCTCATAAGGCACTTGACAGAGGGCGGGGGGAGGTGTGGTCACCTTTTTGGGTATTGCCAAAGGAGGCGTCTAGAGTTTCCGAAGATACTTACCTACTTGACACCAACATGTGTTGGGACAACATTTCTTTTTTCAATGAACAAAAAGTGAATAAAGTATCACCGAAGTAATCTTTTGCTCTTTTTTACAGCTTAGGGAAACCATTTATAATTGTTTCTATATAGCTCCGGTGAATGGGTTGATTATTTTAGAATAAGTGGCTGGGGCATTTGTTTTGAAAACAATTTTTGATAATGGCCGATACCCAGTTTTTTGTATTAATTAGTAAAACCAATTACGAACCATCACTGGTGGTGTTCGTGGAGATGAATGTAAAGTTGTAAAGCCGGAGCAAGCAGAAGGTTTGGAGAGCTTAACAATTTTAAGAACAAGCGTACCACAAAAAACGACAAATGCATGCTTAATGCGAGTTGAAGCCAACACAAACTGAGTTAGACTCGTAGAACCCGCTAAATTCAAAGTCTGTTTCACAAGTGTAAATTCTACATGCAGTTTCATGATTTTCCAGTCCTCATTCTAGCTAAACCTACACCACACCTTAGCGATGTAAAGCAAATATTTAAATCCAATGACGTGAAATGGGCGTACAAAATGAGGGTTCAGAGCTGGCACAGTTTGGTGTAATCTTGAATTGCAACGACATTTTTGCGTCAAGCTCTTTTCCTTTGGCGCAATGCCATATTTACATTTTTGTATTGAATGCCGCAACCACCATAGGTTGCAATTTCACCAACCAATGTACAAAGAATGTGCATCACCATCAGGAGAGTACCTCGATACTCATGGGTATCTAGATATCCAAGTACCTGGTCAGTTCAAAGTCCAATCGTGTAACCAAACCAAATGCCACATTATGCGGAGATGTGAACCTTTTGTAAACACTGCATATTGTGCTAAGGTGGCTTTGAGAGTGGCAGCATACTTCATGGCGTTTCATAGAGATGAAATGAGTTACATCCTACTTAGTTCGGCGACTAGCCTTACAACCAAGATATTCTCAAAAAGAGGCTGATAAGTTTGTAGAGTGTCACCCGCTCAAATATCAATAAAGTTGGAGAAACGATAGAAAAAAAGATTCAATGGCATGTTGCCACTATGTGAATTGTGGCTCACATGCTAAGGATTCATCTATAGTTGACACTTGTACTAGCACTGGTACCAAGACCCAAAAAAGTTTGATATGCTCGTCGAGATTGTTCGGTTGGATAGGGACAACGTACTATAGGTGCCACATCATTCCGCTTCTCAAAGCCGAAGTTATGTACCGTAGCATGTAGTAAAACACGGGAAAATACACATTTTAGTCGCTTCAAAAGTGCACCAAATTTGAAATCGCAGATAAAAACATGACTTTGAGCGTACCACAAGGCCCTGTTTGCCTTTTATGGGTATTCATGCTAACTCGGAAGCTTTTGCAAATTGTTCCCTCTCTTCTTGCCGTTTCAGAATTTGCAAAAGCTAGAACGACATCTTTGCTGCTGTGGTCCGGCCTTCGGAAACTTGTTGAGAACAAAAAAGCAACGGATAGCAAACTTGTACTCAAGAAAGCCTCATGGCATATTGACAAGATTAGGAAAACTTACCTTTGCGTAATTGATGTCTCTAGCATGTTATTTGAAAGCTCACCGAGGAAAAGCCTTTTAAGCTAAGGCAAGCCTCTTAGTTTGGACTCCATAGGCGAAGTTAGGGCCGAGTGCAGAAAATTTCGGAAATTTGGAAAAGGGTTAAATTCTTTGCACACTTGGCGCTGTTTGCATCAAGTAAATGCAGCAAACCAATACATAGCCGTCATTGTATGAGATAGGGCAGCATTGTCAGATGCGCGTGGATACAGCCTAGATCGTTTATCCACACTCTCTTTATCCCATTTCGATTCTTGATTGATAAGTTTATTACACAACAGTCATTGTCTTACGCGGGCACAAAATGTATCATTAAATGGGCTGCTTGATCAATCATTATTTGCTGGTTTGATTGATTCAATTTATGTTGATGGGTGTGCATTTAGTAAAAGAAAGCTACCATTGAGTTGCCTACGACGGATCGCCCTCGAAACAACTTCACTCTTGACACGAAGGTTCTGAGGCCACCGCGTGCCTAATAGCTTTGCGTACGGCACATTCATATCGCTTAGCAATGGGGCACCTGCACAGGCACCCTCCACTAGAATCATCAAGAGTTTTGATGTCCTCAATGGCCTCCAGCTTGGCCGTACATCGCAATATCGTCCGTAGCGTAGACCTATATTGCAGTATGTTGCATTGTTGCTTACGCCAATCAACGAGAGCAAATTGTGCGGTCGCAACGGCTTTGTTGGCAGAAGCATGGGCAAAACGCTGTTTTTGTGGCGCTAAAAACTGCTGTGCCAAGCCGCCGCCAGCAACGAACCAACCCCTGATGATGACGAATGCTCGTGAAGTTTAGCGGTGAAAAAATGAATTAAAACTCGCGCTCGCCACGGCAGAAAATGATGCCTCTCCAAATCCTTGATGAGGGCGACATGCTGGCTACCCGCACAATGATCGTGAACAACACCGTTTACCAATGCATTGTAGTTTGATTATGTGTGCTTTTGCATGTGTGAATGCACTTGTTCAACTCAGTATTCGGTGACTTATTCTTCTTTCAGGATCGACGGTTTGCTCGTCCGATAGCACTATAAAAGGTTCCGAATGGCGGAATCCGTGTTTCCGAGCCACCTTTGTGGCAACACCGTGCTGCTACAGCTGTGTTCTTCCCGACTCGCTTGACTACGTAGCATTCATGTGGCATTCGCCACGCCGTTTCATTTCCTATTGTTTGTTTTGTTTTTTGATTCACTTCTGCTATAGTAGAGAATTTTTTTTCAAAAACATCCATGCACACAAAATTTTTTTTTCAATTGTTTTCTATCAATTTTTTTCTTTTATAAATGAAACCCTGCTTTTGCCACTGCCCAAACAATGAACCACAATAAAGCACAACGTAGCAGGAAGGCATGTTGCATACAGAAAAAATTTGTAACACTATTCGTGCCTTGATCCAAAGTATACCAGGCTGCAGGGCAGCCTTCCCATCATTGACCCACCAGTATGTCACAAAAAAAAAGGAGCAGCGAGTCCACTCACTGTGAATAAATGGATCCCCAGACCCCTGTGTGCATCTACAGAGCAGACAACACATCAGCAGAGGCACTGTGCCATCCATACGCCCAAAGCAGCCTTCCAAAGTGGACAGCCTTCCATATACCCATACCAGCGTTGCACGGCCTTCACTCCACTTCAGCCAAGTCCTGTCGGCGCCAGTTACATTGAGGCGTCTCTTGGCAGGCGGTGCAGTGCAGTGCGATCCTCTGGGACGCTTTTTGTTTGTCTGGGTGGTGGCTTCGTCGTGCGCAGTGCGGAGGCGTTGTTGCAACTAACACGCAGTGTCATCTCTTAACATCCCGAATAAAAAAAATTTGGTCACGAAAGGTATTAAATTACACTTAATTACACAACAATAACACCATCGCCTAGAAAACATTAGACATCTACTGCCGCCATGTAATACCGGTTGGTATGAAATACGAATCCGGTAAAATCCGAAGGACCTATGCGGCAAATGCTGTAGAAATACGACACACACACTTACGAATTTGAACATTTTCGGAGTTTTTCATCTTCATCTTTTTGCGCCCCCTTGTATACCATTGAACAATTTCTATGCCACCGCATATAAATTCAAAAGTTTTACAAGAAAGAGTAGATTAATAAGTGCCCTTATATCTTGTGCCCATGAACTATTGATTAGATTTCCTTCCCATGACTGCGTAAGGATGTTTCTACCCCTTAAGGGCCCGGACGTGCATGGAGGAGGGTGCAAGAACCCGTTTTGATGAATTTTGAAAAGGATTTTTTTTCATTTTTTTGCAAAAAAATTGAAAAACGAGTAGCATGGCCCATGCATTGCTATTTGTCATTGTGCTACTGTTTTACATCCTTTCTTTAACTTGTTGTTGGTGCGCAAAACACATTCTCTACCTTAAATGGTGCACAAAATACTTTCAAGAACCAACATTTTGAAAATGGAAAAATATTTACTTTTCTTTGTTTAATTCCATGAAAAGGTCACACATGCACAACACCCCATCCCACAAGTATCGCACATCAAACTGGACTCACCTTTTCTTTTGATAAGTCATCTCACGACCCCTGTTCATGTGTTGAGGAACACAATTTCAGAAAGTGCGGTCATATGTCACATACAAATTAAACTCATCTACATCCTCCGTGCGGTCTTGAGTTGCTGCCTGAAAGAGGTCTTGCGGGGGGGGGGGGGGCGCAGACATTGGGCTACAGCCTTCTTCGTTTCCTAGCTGGTCTCGGTGCTGCTTCAGTGGCTGCATTTGTGCTGGCATTTCCAATGATCCGCTGTGCCAGTTTGGTTTTCAGTGCGGCCTTTGGTTTTGGTTCCTTTGCTTGACTGGCGGCTTCAATGAAGGTCTCGAAAGTCACAAACCCACCCTAGCGCAGGTTCCATGGATCATTCTTGGTGCCCATATTAATCTCTTTTGATGTGCACTGCACTCCAGCATCACTTTTGGTGCTGCTGCTTTCTGGTGATGGCGCTGCTGCACCCAGTGCCAGGACTTGCAGTGCTTAGAGAAGTCACAGCGCTTAGAGGACTAGCAGGGCACTTGAGTGTGAAGGGTGTAAAGGGTTTTTTTCATTGGGCAGGAGGAAAGTGCTGCAAAAATAACGCTGCATCAAAAGGGCTGATGCGACGGGATTTGAAAGCACTCAGCATGTTTTGGTGCGGCACTGCTTCCACACAGGCTTTTGTCCATAACTCAACAAATGAAGCAGGGTTGGCGGCCCTGCCTTTGCACTCCCTCTGTGGTTCCCTTCCCAAACGCATGAAAGCCCTTTTTAGGGCTCCGAAAAGTGTTCGGTCCAGTGGTTGTATGACATCAGTTAAATAGGCTGACACAACTACAGTCTGCACTCCAAGTTCTTTGCATTGAGCTATATTTGACACGGTGATGTCCGTTTTTGAGCCGTCTACGATCAACACTACATAGCCATTCTCATTCTGTTTTGGGTGCACCTCCGATACGAACAGTTCTCTCACCAACTCCATGAAAATGGCAACATCAGACCAGCCCTTTTTGGTCTCGTGCTCTTTCGGCCTGCTTTCTATTACCACACCTTGCTTCTTTTGAAAAAATGATCACTGTTTTGGAACCGAGCTCTAGCATTTCGCCTTTTTGCAAACCTGAAAATATTTCTTATCTATCCAATTAGATAATTCTATAAATTTGTTGAGTCCCCATGGGCAAAATAATTTCACTATGCAACACTGTACATTTGTGCAAGTTAGATCGCTTGTAGCTAACAAAAATCATATCCATATTTCAAAATTTTCAAATTATTAGCACATCAGCCCCCTTGTTGTGTTTGTCTTTTTTCCAAAAGTGGAACATGGTAGAAACTGATGTGAAATGATGCATGTATCATTTGAGGAAAGCGCTGCAATCATTCACATATCCGCTAACAGTATGAAGCTTCAATATCTCAACTCCTTGAGTTGTGGAGCATGAGAAAAGGCCACACCCTCCACTGCAAAATTAGTAACATAAAAAAAACCATCCAAATGAATTTCAGGTAAAAAAGCAAATGAAACAATTTGGAAAAAGGTCAGAAAACAACAAATGTAACATTGCTCTTTGCATAGGTCGGATTGTATACTACTCCCACATGAGAAACCCTCCACGAAAAAGATCAGGGGCTCTTGGGACCGTTAGACATGCAAAATTTCCACTCATGCACTGTAACCTGAAGTTTTGACATTCCAGAAAATCCAGAACACCGACATGCGAATTATGGCCACATCTCATCAATGGTGCATGCAAAAAAGCTCAAACATTTCATCCCAGCACAACAACAAACTCAAATCTTGGTCAACCACACAGAAAATGTAACCTTTCCCTTTTTTCACCCCATCCTAAGCCCTCAGAACACGAGGCAAAAGTTGCCTGGGTGGAAACTTGGCTGTACCAGTGAGATCATTTTTTTCCACTTTTCCCATGAACTTCCGAACATTGCGATTTCCTGGTTCTGGTTTTCAAAGTTTGTGTGAGCTAAAAACATCTAACAAGATCATCAGCACAAGCTACAGCTCAGGTTGTAAATGGGTGACATATGTGAGTGCAAGGAATGGTGCCATCAATGATGTGCTGGCTGGCATCTCTGGTGCTGCTCAATCTGCAAATTGTCACATCAGAAACTTTTCTTTGCAAACACTCTCTTCAACTTTGTAATTTGTCAACCTGGCACTTAATGCAGACATAAACATGATAGCAAGAATGCAGTGTTTGTTATTTTTGGCTTCATCTAGGGAAACCAGGATAGAATCACAGCTGTGATTTCCCTTCCCCAAGCCTGCTGTGCTGGTTACTTGCAGTACACATGAGATGGCCACAACCCACGAACAACAAATTACCACGGAGCAAGTGGGGGCATGTTTCGTTTGGAAAACGCCAAATGAGGGTTGCCGGGAGAAAAGCCCACAGGGAATCTGGGTCATTGAGGTGGCAGTTTTCGTCAAGAGAAGTGATTCAAAAGGTGAGGGCAACGCATTGCCTGGGTGTCGCTCTTCAAAAGCCAGTACCCTGACCATGTCAGCAACAACTTGCGCAAAAGGAGTGGGACGGCATCATCGTGTTACTTTGCCTAAGTTTTCCGCAGCCCGCATACATGAGTGACCAAACCAACAACACACGATTCGCTAATATCTGCAGCCCATGCGGTAATGGTCAACATCAGCAAATCCTGAAACCCGCTTTGCATTGCTAATTTGCCTTGCTAAATTGGCAACGCTTCTCCCGGTGCCCATCGGTACA
This sequence comes from Eutreptiella sp. 'Long Island Sound 2002', assembly GCA_964036045.1. Lineage (NCBI taxonomy): Eukaryota > Euglenozoa > Euglenophyceae > Eutreptiales > Eutreptiaceae > Eutreptiella > Eutreptiella sp. 'Long Island Sound 2002'. The sequence continues at coordinate 17,352,464 of OZ038382.1, forward strand.
AAAAAAAATTTGTCCGTAACTGTGAAGTAAAATCCGATAGCACTTGCTAGGTTTCTGTGTCAAAAAATTCACGCAACCTGTACGAAAAGTGAATGAGCACACCAACCAGCCCTGCACAAGCAAGCTGTTTGCGAGTCCATAATTATCATCCAATGTAATGTCAAAAGTTTATTCTGGTTTGCGTCGGAAGGAGCAGCCTTCGGTCAATTTTGTCTGTGAAAGAATAGCAATGGGGACATTGATGAATTCTAAACGTAGTAATCCACGCGTTTTCCAATCGACATTCTCAGCACATACCTTACCACCAGTGGGTTGTGCCAGGACGGTGTTGCAGCCAGCGCAAACAACAACCTTAGCGACGTTGCTGAACACGACGGTGCTGTGAGGAGGAGATATGCGGAAAATGGCTTCAAGCGTCTGCTATTCAGAAAAAGCGTCAGTGAAACGAGACATACATTGTCCAACAACTGGGGCACTTAACATCCATAAAATAGCTGTTTTGGCCCTGCACCAGCCTCTTGAGCTTGTGCTTCCTCTTCTCAGTCACTTCCGAGGGGAAAAGCAGATTGTTATCCCTGAAGCCACAGGCAGTGGTCAGCGTTATCAGCGTGATACAGCGCGTCGCATATAATCTCTAATCTCCCAGATCGGTTGTATTTTTGGAAAAAAAAATCGTATACTTGAAGGAGGGCATCTTTGGACTACTGGATGATAACTGCCTGGATTCAGACCCGCGCCTCGACACACGCGTCTTCCTGGTTCTCCAGCAGGTTCCCAGTGCAGTGCAATTCCACCATGGGATCTTGAAACAGATAACTGATGCTAAATGTTGAGTGCTATTTCAACTGGCGATGATGGATGTCCTTGACCATCCGTCAGTGCAACGGGAGACGGACAAGCGGCAGAACGATACACAAGTGGCACCATGGAAGGTGCATTTGTCACTCTCATGGGAACCATCAGAGGAATACCCTTGGATGAAATCCAAAGAAGGTCAAAGAAGGTGGTACTTTTGGGATGGGGAGTTGCAGAATAGCATCCGCAATTGTGTTGTGTGGAAGCAATCACAATATGGTCACATCGGATTTGATGTGATGAGATGAGATGTCATCAAAGTTACTGCATCAGTTGGTACTACGATGGGGCTTGTGACTTTGTGAGTAACCGTGAGTGCAGCAATCCCACCAAGCATAAAACAAAAGTGTATGACTCACATCACTGTGGCGTCACCGGTACTCTTGTATGTGCTCCACAAGCCCTTGTCACCACAACATTTTCAATACGAGTGTGCCACGGGCCCCGCAAACGGTACAATAGACTGGATCTCTGTGCAATCAACACTCTAATGAAACAATTTGTGTATCAACGACGCTAACTTGTCAAACACATCATGTCATTTGGCCATTCCTCAATCCGTGCCCCGCAGAGTTATATCCACCAACACTAACAACAATGGGCATCACATCCTTGTTTCTCTTGTGGTTGCGTAGTTGCTTTTAAGCTATTGTTGATTGCTTTGTGCATGCAGGTCAAATCATCTGATAGGTCTAAACGCCCATCAATAATTGCGCTAGTGCCAAGAAGCCGTCTATTCATGCAAACCAAGTTGACCCTTTGCGCTGTTCGAAGCTCAACGTTCTCTTGCATTTCGGGGTACCAACTGTCCATTTCCATTTCCATTTCCATTTCCATTTCCATTTCCATTTCCATCATCATCTAGATTCCTTTTCCCGAAACACATTGACAAAGGTAACGTGCATGCGGCATGTATCATTGATGTGCGTCATGGAAACTTTGCCGATGATTGCTTTCACTTGAACCCAACGAGTTACCATGAGTCACCCGTTTGCTTTGGCTTTGCATGCCATGGAACACCACCATTTGGGGAATGCAATCGTGGTACATCGCAATGTCATGATTAATGAACCTCATCTACTGCAGGCGAAATTGTGGCATCTTTGCAAGGCATGGCTCGGCACTCCAACACAACCCCAACACAAGCGTTGAAAAATTCCCCCCCTCCCCCTCTTGTGTTGTGTTGACACATGCCCAACGCAGACGTGAAAAATCCCCCCCCTTCCCCGCGCGCGTTGCTAATTGACCATTAGCGGTTGCTTTCTCGTGTGGTGCCGAGGACCCACGAGCTCATACTTTTGGAAAAGCTCTCAACCTGCCGTTGAGATTCTTGACACATCCTACAGTGTTGTGTTATGTTGCATTGTGTGGTGTGGTGTGGTGTGGTGTTGTGTGGTGTTGTGTTATTCCTTGTTTTGTTTTTTGTCGTTGCTATGTCGTATTGTGTTTTTGTTTTGTTTTTGTTTGTATTGTGTTGCATTGTGACGTGTTGTGTGGTGTTGTGTTGTGTTGTGTCGTGGTATGTTATGTTGGGTTGGGTTGGGTTGGGTTGGGTTGGGTTGGGTTGGGTTGGGTTGTTGTGGAGTGGTGTGTTGTGGTGTGTTATTCCTTGTTTTGTTTTGTTTTGTTGTTGTCTTGTGTTGCGTTCTTCCTTGTTTTGTTTTTCTTTCATTTTATTTTATTGTGTTGTGTTGTGTTGTGTTGTGTTGTGTTGTGGTTCTCTTCTCTTTGTCTTTTTTTTTGGCCAAAGCAGTTGTGCCTGGCGTGCTCGTGCTTCCGTTTGTGCACGTGATTAGCTCAGCCTTGCAATTTCCGTTTTCTTTTGTGGAGTGCCATTCCGTTTGAGCGCCTTGCCCGTGACCGATGGTCCACCCACTGTCCGTCCATGTGCCCTGGGGTAGCTTGCCTGCCGGCATAGCGTGTTACACGCCAACCTTCGCGTGCTCATCTAGCCTAGCCTTCTCCATGCAGTGGTGATGCCACCCTCAGCCTTTGTGCCGCTACAGCCGTGGGAAGGCCCCACCGGGTGTCTTGGCACTACATCGAGCTCTCCTTTACCCCAAGTCCTGTGTCTCTTTAACCCAGCCCCGTGGCCACGCCCTAAGGTGCTAACCACTTTGAGATTGTGGCTAGCTACGAGGCGAGTGCACACACCGTAACAATAGCCCCGGTTTCTATGTTGTGTGTGTTGTGTTCCGTTGCGTTGCGTGGTGTGTGTTGTGTTGTTGGGATCATGCCGAGCAGCCTTTGGGAATGAGAGTGCTTCAATCCATCACCACTACTGGTGTGAAGAGATGTTGTGGCACAAACTTTGCATGGTGTATACAAATCCCACTTCGCGTTCTGCCGTGGGGTTCATGTCTCGTACTGCATGGCCATTGCAATATGTCACACAGCCCTCATTCGGACCGGCTCGCACAGGTGTGAACGCCAGCCCTCACTCGGACGGTGCAAGTTTCTTTTGTCTTTTGTCTTTTGTTTTTTAAGTGGAGTGGTCGGGTGAAGCTATGGTACCCGGCGCCTTGGGTTGGCAACACCAGGGGAGCTTGCTTGTGTTTCGCGATTCCTGACATATGTTATGGCCTCGTCCCGCATGGGTGACCATGGGAGGACCCATAAAGGGCAGGCGAATGAGATATGTGCCCGTGGGGTGCGGATTTTTTGCCGCTGCATGCGACCCCCAATGAACGGGCTCCCAACCTCTCGCTATACTCTTGGTTGAAAGTAGAGTGCACATAGTGCCGTAAACTAAATTGCGAGATCTGGACGCACAGTCAGTGGCCCAGTAGCTCCGATGTGTGGTGTGTTTCCGACGTGGTGTATTATATTTGGGTTCCGACAAGAAGAACCCCACTTCAGGAGCTCCAAGATACCCGTAAGCTCTCTCTGAGAGCCGGTTGTGAGGTTTCTTGCTTGGTTTGGAATGATGTTATTTGTACGCTAAGAACATGTTCCCTACAGGACAAACACCGTGTGTTCATGCTGTTTCCTGGGAAAGTCTTAGTGGCAAACTAATTTTGTTCATTTCTTGAATTTCATGAATTTTCCGACTCCCGCCCTTGTGGTGGGGGTCTTGCACAGCCCTCATTCGGACCGGCTCGCACAGGTGCGAACGCCGGCCCTCACTCGGACGGTGCAAGTTTCTTTTGTCTTTTGTCTTTTGTTTTTTAAGTGGAGTGGTCGGGTGAAGCTATGGTACCCGGCGCCTTGGGTTGGCAACACCAATGTGCCACACTCTGCTGAGCGTAAGGGGGAGCTTGCTTGTGTTTCGCGATTCCTGACATATGTTATGGCCTCGTCCCGCATGGGTGACCATGGGAGGACCCATAAAGGGCAGGCGAATGAGATATGTGCCCGTGGGGTGCGGATTTTTTGCCGCTGCATGCGACCCCCAAAGTCGTGATGTTAGCGGGTTGGGCTTTGTCACGGTGGCATCACGAACGGGCTCCCAACCTCTCGCTATACTCTTGGTTGAAAGTAGAGTGCACATAGTGCCGTAAACTAAACAACATTGTTTCGTCCAATGGAACCGGCGCTTCTTATGCCATTTCATGTGGACAAATTCTGGGCAAATGCCTCCAGTGGTGCCTCATTCATGAGTGTAATGGTGGGCTACCATGCATACGTGTTGGAGTTTGTCTATCAAAAATATCTCAACGGCTGTTGTATTGTCGCAGAGCGGTACCTAAAACATTGCCCGATGGGGGTTTTGACATTTTGGCGCCAAAACATAGGCCAATGTGTGACCGCTCTGCACGGTGTTTCGTGCGTATCGGCATGACATACCCCAATGGTGCCATGACAGAGATTAGCGAGTTGCACTTCACGCACGCCAACATTCACATACCAAACTTCCCAGCAGGGTGCTGAGCTGTGTGCATGCCCCTGTGGGATCATTTTTTAAGCTCCCGAACTCATAACAGGTGCTTGTGCCGTGCATAGTCTGCTCCTATCAGAAAATGGTACTAACAGTTTTTGGCAACACCACGAAAGGGATGGGGAGAAATAGGTGAAGCATCATACACAGAAAATTTCCACATGTGTGTGTACACTAAAGCATGTGTGTAGACATTAATGCAATGAATGCAGTGCATGCACCCTATTTCAGACCCTACCATGTTCAATTGATTTTGGCTGAGGAGTTGGTGCTTGTTTGCCTGTTGGAGTAGTTATATGTGGTTGGGGGTGTGGAGACATTTCCAATCTTTTGTCTCGAGAAAAAGCACGCGCACCAGCCCAAATACAAGCATGCTGTCGTTCAACTCTACTGGTGCGTTCATCATCTGGGACTGCACGGGTACTTGAGTGGCCCCCCACACCGCACCGTATCAGATACTACTACAGCACCCAATTGGGAACTACACATTCCTGGCCGACCTCACGTACATCTCTGTACAGTCTACCTACCCCCTTATGGGGAAGAAATGTGCCAAGCGTCAGAATCATTTGCAGAGTTTATGCGAGTGCACCAGTGGTACCGCGCACAAATTGAGCACGCCTTTGTGTGCCTCAATAAATTTGCCATAGTGGCTATTGCGGGTACGATATGAGTGAGAGTTTTGTGCTCACTAACACGAGCGTGTTATGGCATCTAATCATCTGTGTGTTTTAAGTGCTTGCTGACGGAGGTTCACCTGGACCCACCAAGGTCACAGGCGTATGAACACCTCCCACCTCAGCACCGTTAACTAGCACGCATCTATGTTTTTCTAATCACCCTCATCTGACCTCTAGAAAACATTCTCCGTGCATTTCGGGCTCCATACCCTCCGTACTATGCCTACTAATGCCGCTGCACTTGTGCAATCAATTGGCACCCGATGCGGTGTGTTGGAGCCCTTGGGGGCACGTCACCGTCCCGCACGGAAAGCGCACACTTCTTCCCCTGTGTTGCACTTAGCCTATGGCCGGCCACTGACGAGTCTACTATCTTTTGTTTGCGCTTCTTGCTCGTGACCATGCTCTGTCTACAGCTCATATACATGTGACCAATCTTGGTGTTTGCACTCGTCCCGCCCCTCTTGGCCCTCTAGCAATTGAGCTGCTCGCTCAGATGCCCGGCAAATTGGCAGATGTTGCAAAAAGTGTTCTCAAGGATTTTTTTTGGGACATAAGTCCAGAAGTGGTCCAACTATTGTTGCACTACTATGTTGCCATGGGGTGGACAAACGGGGGGGATTTTTCATGTCCGTGTTGGGCTTGTGTTGACACAACACAGGAGGGGGAGGGGAGGGTATTTTTCACGGTGTTGGCAGGCTGTGTTAACACGCCTCTTGCCCAATGAGGCCCCTTACTACACTTGACCAAGCTAGCTAAAGAGTCAAGCTCCGACTCTAGTTCTCCGTCAAGTGTTCACATCCATTATTTTGCGAAAGAAAGGATTGTCCATTCAAAGTAGTAGATTGTTCATTTCCACTTGCATGAGCTCTCCCCTTGTTGTTATGACTCCTTGATATCCCTGAGCCAAATATAATAACAAACAATCGTTCGGAGGTGTCGACTCATTGCTATTTTCCTTCCTCCTTCCATTTGTAGAAACGTGTCGGGCCTTGTGGCTTGGTCTTGGAGTCTTGTTACATGTGTGCGTTGTGGCAATCGCACCGATTCCATTGATCTTTTTGCCTCATTGTGGCCTCGCGAACGTGAGAGGGAATCCGACTTGGGCACTCGGTTGCCATGATGGTGGACCCTTCTGTAAAGGTTGCAAATGCATGTTTTGCCATCTTATGTCGGAGGTCCGGGGGTTGGGGGGCGTATCGTGACATGCGTGTTTGAGAGAGCTTGCAACTGAAGCCGTTGTGATGTCTAGCACGCTGTTTTCGGTTGGAGGGCTCTTTGTATGCTTTGATCTTTAATGTGTAAGTGGGGTGCACTCATTGTTCTCTTGTAGGGGCTAGCAGCGGCATTTTTCTATGCGGCCACGAGTGTGTTGATGACGTTTTGCAACAAATGGGTGGTTACCACATGGGCATTCGAATTCAACAACGCAATCCTCTTGGGTCAGGTGCGTGCCTCTCGACGTGGTGGACAAAGGGTTGGCGGGAAGCGCGAAAGCTGAGGGGATTGAGAACCCCACTTGCCCTTGGGATTCGGAAATAGCAAGCCTTGAGTGTGCCCTCCAAATGTCGAAGATGGTGAGAAGGTTTGTTGGTCGGAAATACATGGATCTACCCACGCTTTTCATTGCACCCAAGGCGTGCGGCACGTTGCGAGCCGGGCACCGAAACATCTGAGGGACGGCGCGATTCGTCCGTCTCCAAAGAATTTCTCCCCCAAACTCTCGTACGAACCGTTATACATGCCCTTGTTCCATCAATGGTGCTTCAAGTGCATGCAAACATGTGCTACGCAATAGCGACCTAACAAAACAATGAAAATGGAGGGGGTTGGCCGGCAGCAGGGAGTGCGTTGCAAGTACAAACAAATCAATTTCGATATCAGTTACAATTTTGAGCACTGATGCAGCGCTGCACAGCGCAATCCATCCTGGGAATGAAAAGCCCGTGCTGTTGCTGGAAAGCAAACGCCCATCTTGTTACTGCAAAAGGAGAGGTGGCAGGGGTTTTGCAGCTATTTTTTTTTATAATTGGGGACTGTTGCATCAGTGTATCTCCTGATGCCATGTCGATGCAGCACGTATCAAATGCCATTTAATGGGCCAAAAAGCCTGTTGGTGTGGGCAGATTGGATCGAGTGGGGCTGGTCCAGGGGGTGTGCCATAAAGGCTGAGTGAGTATGCCAGTTGTCCAGGTGTACGCATTTGTTCACCTTTTGAAAACTTGGGGGGGGGGATAGAGGCTGAGTGTTTCTGGTGTGGGCGGGTTGGTTGAGTGTGGATGTGACCGAATAATCCATCCTGATCGTCAAGGCCACTTTCCTGAGGGCCCAGACAAGGTACTGCAAAGTTGTCACAGCCACTTTCGTGAGGGCCTAGACGAAGTACCGCACAGTTGGGGGTGGGGTGGGGGCAGGGATGTGGGTGTGAGTGTGAGTGTGGGTGTGTGTTAGGACCCGCAAAAACATCCATGGCGGTCCGCCGAAACGCTTACTATTATGCTTGTGATGGTGCCGTAGGGGACGCATTTTGCGCGCGGCATGTACCCAAATGCTATTACCAATTGCTCGGGCTGAATATTTTGCATGTGTCCTATGGTGAAATGCCCCTCAATTGAGTGGCGAGGCGATACACGAAAGGGTTTCATGCACAAAATCGACCGGCTAAGTCCTACTTGGTGTTCTCGGACATCCGTGTGCTTTAGCGTAGAAGTTGTGATTTGAAAGTGCCCGCCAAATATTGGCGGGCTTGCATTCATCCGAGATTGCCATATGGTGCCAACCAGGGTCTCCCCAAAAGTAGTCGCCGATCACTGGAACCGTTTGACGTCTTTCATATAGATGGTGTTCTCATATATCGCTCTCGAAGCATTAAAACGGAGAGGAATCATCGATGTGCCGACTTGGTCGCCAACTGCCGCAAAGATCCTTGTACCTTTAGCTCTGTTCTACCTTGGGAACGTCGCATCGGCTCTCACGGCCCTCCGGCTAACATCGGTTCCAGTCTACAATGTTCTTAAGCGGGTGTCTCCGCTGCCAGTCATGCTGATTGACTGGGTATTGCGGGGCCAGGGATTTTCTTTCAATGTCCAAGTCAGTGTTCTCGCCATCGTTGTGGGGGCGATGATTACGGGGTCCGGGGATTTGGATTTGAACGTTACCGGTTACGGATTCGCGATTTTGAGTTGTGCCCTTCAAGCACTTTACTTGGTTTGTGCTTCCAAGGCGCATGATATTGGTATGCGGACGCGCACTTGCGGACCACCCTTGCAAACGACCTTTCTACATGAACGATTCGTTTAACGGCAGCCATCAAGTTTCACCAGGGGTGGGGAGAGGCTTTGGGAATTGGAGATGATGGCAGCCTGTTGGAGAGGGGTGGTGGCCGTGAGAGTGTGGGCAGGTCGGGGAGGGTTGGATTGGTTCCCGAAGGGTTTGAGGGTGTTGAGGATTGAGGTGCTGGGGATAGTTGCATGAAATTGAACAGGGTTGAAGAGCGCCGGAGAAAGGGCTTGGAGAAGTTTGAGGTTTGGAGAGGGTTTGGGGCACATGCCTTGCTCCCTAGGATTTCATGCCAATGCGATCATGTATTATACGTCCATTCTGTCAATTCCGGCGCTACTGATGATGGTCTTTGCCTTCGAGTACCGCAGTGTCTTGGAATACCCCGACTGGCATGAACCGCAGTTTCTTTTCTGCCTCATAGCTACTTTTGCGATTGGGAGCCTCCTAAATTATGGATTGTTCTTATGCTGCACACTGAACTCTGCACTGACCACCGTCGTGGTAGGTGTGTCCCTGGCCGGAATCGTGCTCTGTTTGCCCGTGGGGATATGAAGTTGGAGAGAAATTGAAAGGATGGACATTCGCGGTTCGGGTTGGGACTAGGATTGGCGTATTTGAGTGGTGGCTGTGGGTGGGAAATATTTGCACCAACCGTGAGCAACTGAACAACAGTATTTTGGCAGCCACCATCAATCTCAGATTGTTTGTGAATGACAGTCATTTAGTTTCCCATGTTTTACAAGGAGTGCCATACGTGGTCAACATTGTCACGCAGCATGCAACGGGAGCATGTGCCGCCACAAACGCAACGGCACAAATGAAAAAGGGCACAAAGACAAAGGGGCCTATGAAGCGGGTGGCCCAGCTATAAATCAATCAAATCTCTCAAAAACAGTAACATTGTAGCAACAGGCACCAATGGCATACAAGCCCTGACCCCTTCCCAGGCCCAACACTGCTTTTGCCATCCGTAACGCAAGTATGATGTTGTTCACACTGCCATGGAGGGCCACAAACAATCAATGCTGCCACATGTCGTATCATCGTGCGAATTGTATGATACTCAATGCTTGCTCGATACGTGTGTGGGGTTCAGCAGATTTTGTAATGCACGTCTTCATGTGTCAAAATCAGGCTCAGCTTTGTTGGCAGTTTGTTAATGATTTGGTCAATGATGACCACGTATGGCATTCCTTGTAAAACACGGGAAACCAAATGACTGTCATTCACAAACAATCTGAGATTGATGGTGGCTGTCCACGTACTGTTGTGGTTTCATGCTGTCAATTCAGTCGACGTACTTAACTAGGTCCTCCCCCTTTCTCGAAGTAATATTGTGCAAAGCGTTATCGGTGGGACAAAATCCAACTTGGCACATTTTATGGTGTTCGGAATCAAGTCCACCAGAATCAGGCTCGGCTTTGTTGGCAGTTTGTTAATGACTTGGCCTAGTTTCACTCAGCGCAGTATGTGAGCATGTGCAGTGGTCGTTCACGTACAAAACATGTGTGGTGCCAGTGCTCCAGACCAATCACTCCGTCTGGTAGACCTGATTCCGAACACCATAAAATGTGCCAAGTTGGATTTTGTCCCACCGATAACGCTTTGCACAATATTGCTTCGAGAAAGGGGGAGGACCTAGTTAAGTACGTCGACTGAATTGACAGCAGAAACCACAACAGTACGTGGACAGCCACCATCAATCTCAGATTGTTTGTGAATGACAGTCATTTGGTTTCCCATGTTTTACAAGGAGTGCCGTACGTGGTCATCATTGCATGTGCCGCCACAAACGCAACGGCACACACGAAAAAGGGCACAAAGACAAAGGGGCCTATGAAGCGGGTGGCCCAGCTATAAATCAATCAAATCACTCAAAAACAGTATCATTCTAAGCAAAAGACACCAATGGCATACAAGCCCTGACCCCTTCCCAGGCCCAACACTGCTTTTGCCATCCGTAACGGAAGTGTGATGTTGTTCACACTAGCAGCAGGTCCAAGGAACCTTTTTTCGGATTAACCCCGCATTTTACTTGCCCATGTGCCCTTTTGCAAGCCCGGCCCCGGTTGATCCAGGGCAGGCCCCGGTAGTTCTGGGGCTCCCCCACCTTCAACTTGCATGCCAAGTGGACCTTGGGTAGTGCCGCCAACACTGAACGATTGCCGGGTTGACGGGGTTCATTGTGTGCAGATATGTACGTCCAAATAAACCCGTCCCACAACCGTAAAGCAACACTTGTAACCCGAAGCAGAGGCCACAACCGGAACAGAAAAGCCTACACCGATCAAGCAACGGGGCACAGCACTTATGGGCGAAGAAGCTACGGCACAAAGAGGGTCGTAGAAGAAGAGTTGGAGGACAGGGAATAAATACGGTTTATGGCCTGATCATCCGGATCTCAGGCTGGTCATATTTCACCCAATTTCAACTACACTGCAGGGCAACTCAAAGGATTGGTGTCCACCGTATTGGGATTCTTACTATTTGAGAAGGTGAATGTCACATACGTCGGAGGTATGGGGATATTGCTGAACACTGCTGGAGGAGCGATGTATGCTTGGGCAAAGTATACGGAGAAAGAGAAGCGTGTCCGGGACGAACATGATAAGCAGCAGAAAGTGGTCGTCTAGGGAATAGGGTATCAGCCGTCCGTTTCTCAAAGGGCTTTGAATTTGCACACTCCGACCAATCCGAGTTTTTCCCAGTGTTACATTCAAACGCTTCTTTTGCTCTACACCAAGGGGGTCGCATTCACGATCCGTCTATCTTCCTTTATTTTATTCCACGGTATCTCATGTCACCCTATGCATCCCATGTTATCGCATATTACCCGCACTCTGATTGTCAGAGAGCGCTTCGTAATCTTATTGGCCTTTCAGCGAGGGCGCAGGCTGTGTGGTAAGAAAAAGGCAGCGCCTCTTTCAATTTCTCATCACCCCCCTCACGGCTTATCCAATGTTGCGATCAGCTTACCTTCGAACCATCATGGTTTCCAGCCAAACCTAAGTGACCTTGATTCATCGGATTGCATCTTCATTGTTCATCTGAGGGTGGCATGGCACCAACAACAACCTTCATCATTTCAATGACTGGATTTTTTTTGGATGATCCGCGACCGAAACCGCCAAACAAGTTTGAGTCCACACATTGACCTTCGCATGTTTGAGGTGTTCAACGAATTTTGGTGTATTTGTCGTTTTAGACCCTGGCATTTGTACCTGTGGTTCTGATTTAATTGGTGTGGCAATGCTGTATCACTGTCTCTACCCTGTCACCACAGTACGTTCTTTTGCCGTGTATCGTTTGCATGGAAACGAATGTGCGTCGTGCTGCTCAATGTGCACACGCAGAAGAAATAGTGAAGGCCTGTGAGATCAGCACGAAAATTTTGCAGTCAGAAGGCACCCTCATTAGTTGCCGCCGTTTTGCATACATTGTCCCAGCACCACAGGTAGTGCTGTTCAAGTGCCCTTCGATGGCGTTCGCAGAGATTGCAACCGTCATCTGCTGCTGCTGGTTAGCTTTCCTAGCTAATCGCTGCACACGCTTTCCAACCCCCCTTGACCACGCCCCCTTACCTCCCGAATCGCCCGCCACCCCAGCGGGGATCAACTGTGTTGCTTTGTGTGCTGTGTGTGTGAGTGAGTGTGGCTTACCGCGGCCGCCGGCACAAAGTGTGGTCCACATGAGTGCCGAGCGGCGAGAACCACAGTTGCCGGGCACGCAAGAGGGAGGCGCGCGTGTGTGTGCGCGCGCGCATGCGTGTGTGCACGCCAGCAGTTCCTGCATAAAGGTGGTATCGTCCTCCACACTGGTGTGCTCTTTCGGTGATGCTTTCCTGCGACAATTCAAAAGCGCACAATTGTGTCGTGGACGTCGCGTGCAGAACGGCCGGTCTAGACGATGGGATCTCTTCAATCATAATTCCTCGGCTGCACGAGTATCCGGGTTCTGTTGCAGGGCCATATTTGCAGTCAAAGTGATGATGATACAGTCATTCATAACAGCACAGCTTTCTGTTTTATGGCTACTGTCTTTTTTTTATGCATGGGTGGGATCCCTCGGCAAGCATAACACAGAGCGGCCTGACCATGGGCATAGCAACTTTTCAGGGCGAGCCGAAATTCAACAACGGACAGCAGCCTCATGTACAGCTATTCAGGGTGACAGGACACTGCCATTCTTTTGGCACCACTGGCCTGAGTGCTGTGGGCTGTCGGCTCCATCAGCTTTATGGTTACTGTTTCTGGCCCTTCCCATTGCATACTTCACTTTGCATCAATATTTTGGGTTGTTATGGTTCTTTCGTGTCGATCTATGAAAGCAGTGTACTTAGCCCACTAACCTGCTGGTCTACATGACCCTGGTCAGAAACACAGATACGGCGGAGATTATGTCAGTCGACAAGCCCGTAGTTGCGCGTGCAGCGGGGTGGGGCGGGTGTGGCTGTCTGTGCCCTCCCGGTGCGCGAGCTTTTTCGGTGGCATATGCGGTGGAATGTCGGGCGTGGTGGGTAGCGTGTTGGATGGTGTGTGTTCGAAACGGGGTTGATGGACAAGACTTATGTTGTCGGAAGTCTGTGCTTGCCCGCAAGCACCACGTCCATTGCTTCGCCACTACATTCTGTTTCAGAGATGAATCACATGCAGAACGGTCACGGTGATGATTATTCCCCCTTGCTATTGTGCTATTGTGATGATTGGTTATCCTTGTGGAAGGGAAAGTTGCATGGGATCATTCAGAAGCGGCAATTTATTTTCACTTTACCAACATAAATGCGGTTTAGGCCAGCCGTATTTAGAGGTTCTTTCGCCTGAAAACCCCCTTTGGGGCATTGCACCGGTGAATTTAGTTGAAAATCGATGCAATTGGGTGCCATGAGGCGTTGCACTTGTCCAGTCCCTATAGGTCAACAAAATGACTGCAGGCTGGTTAATGGGAAGTGGGTGGTGGGGTGGGGGGGGTGGGGGAGGTGGGGGGTGCGCTCTCTCCTCGCCTGTCTGATTGAGGTGGTGGGGTACGGCAAGCCCTGGGGTACATGGACAACAATGTACTGACCAGCTCATCGAGTTCGCCCTGTCCTTGGGTCTTCCCACGGCAGCATACAGGAGCATGTTGTTGCTCTGTGCGTGGTCTGTCCAAATTTCGATCAACAATCCTGGGCTGCCTTCATTTGGTAGCCTGGAATCCCTCTCCTCCCCCAACCGCAGTGTGGAGCACCCCCCCCCCCCCGCCCACTCACAACACACACAACACCCCACTCCTGGGGCGCATTAGAATCCGGGGCCGCCAGGGAGGAATACCAGCCAACCCCCCGCCCCAAACTCCCGTTGATTCAGTGTACAGAGAGCGACTCCCGGAAGGGAGGCCTGAGCCAGTATTGGTGACAAAACACGCTCACATCTAACCCCCATTGCACAAACACATTGTTCAAATAGTATTATGTTGTTTCCGCGGCTTTTGGAGCTATGGAATTTGGCGCTTCTGTTTCTTGATTGCCCCTGCAAGCAGTCTACTTGGGGGAGTATTAGCGCGCCGGGCATCTTTTTTTGACCATTCCCCACACGCGCCTGTTTTTGCCCCCCCTCACTAAACAATCTGGAGTACCTTCTTGCAGTGTCTAAGAATCTGGCCCATCCTTTGCACCTAGTTTATGATGATGGCAAGGGTGGTGGTTGGAAGTGGTGGGAGTGACATTTTTGTGTTGTTGAATTCTCATATTTCGGCTTATGCAACGTGCCCTGCATGGAAGGTTTGCGGTCTAGTGCGGTCTACTTAGGGGACTTCCCTAGGTGGGGATAAAATGGGGGCTCGAGATAGGATACTTAACACAAAGGTAGCGCGCTGGGCATGCGCTGGGCAAACATTCCCCCCTTGTTCTGGTTTGGCACGAATTGCTGGTTGGAGATAATGTTGTGTTTGCTGTGCTTACCCAACATCCTACCCAAAATTCATAGATGTTACCATGACGTTCTTCAATTTGACACAATGTGCAAGCCACTGGGATTTGTCTGAGGGAGCCTTTTATCTGAACAACTCTGAACGTTGTTCACACAATGCTCTTGCAGGTGAAGGGTCCAGGTTTCGATTCTTCATGTGCAACATCCTCTCCCCTTACCCCCAAGGCATCTGCCCCATTCTGATATGTGGCTATCCAACACAGCACTTCTCGTAGAGGTTTCCATGCAGTGTGTGCGAGCTGCCTGTGGCCTTTTGCATGTACAAGCGGCCACATTATATGAATATCCTCATTTCCAGACACTGCGCTTTACTAGGCATGTGGATGCCTGCTCGAAATTGGTTCGAACTTGCTCGCAGTTCATGTGCCTGCCCGTGTAGCTGTGCATCCGTGAGTGTGACGTGTCGTGCGCACCGTGAGTGTGACGTGTCGTGCGCATGCCTGAGCGTGTGTGTGTATCGTGGTCCACCAAAACACGGATGGTCAAAAAGCTGGAGAAATTAGGTTCCAGAAAGAAATCTTGAAAGAAATCTTGAATGCGCATGCGAAACAGAAGAAAATGAAACTAAATATATCGTCTTGAGCACTTGCGGCCCACTTCAAAAGCCCAACTACGTGTGGGGACCGTCAGGAAAAGCCGGGTGTAGCGCATCGGGTTCGGGTGCACGTGGTGCACTTGACGTGGCATAAATCATTGATGCGGGAGTTTGGAATACTCGCACCGGTTGCAGTGCAGTGCTGATTCAGGCGGTTAATACCAAAATTTGACGACACCAAAGCCCAGTGTTGCGTGCACAAAGGAGCTTGAGGTAAAGCATTGATCATGCACTTCAGCTGGCGTCATGTGTTGAGAACAAGAGCAGTCACACCACACGCAAGTAGAACTCCACCAAAGTGGAATGTATGACATTCCGTGACTACACCTCAGAGCCTTTAAAACACAGCCCAGGCTTTGCAGAGCATTTTGGCATTCTTGACTAATCAACACATGCCAGGAGGAAAGCTCATGAAGGTGTCCAGGGGCGTGATCAGCAATCGCGCTTCATCCATCAATGCGGCTCATAAATGTCTGAATGAGGGCAGAAAGCATCTCAGAGAATGTATGGGTGGAGAGACTGAATGCACAGGTCTACAGTGTGAGGGCGTGGGAGTGGTAGCGAGACCTAACAGAAAAAGTGACTTCATTCATTGTAGAATATGTTTCCACTGTGCCAATTTGCTTGCTGAAATCAGAACAGACCATGTGATGAATGCATATTGTGCTGCACATGGGTCTCCCTTGGCGATAGTAGCGTGTTCAATAGTATCTCTGCCCCTGTCCCTGGGAACCCTGGAAAGGGCGCACTGTGCATTGTGCAGACACGCCCCATATGAGAGTGTTTCGGCACAATGTTGAGTGTGGTCATGTTCTTGCTTATTGCTCGAAACTGTGGTGCATGGGTTGTGTGCTCAGATTTGCATACAGGTTACAAAATGATGATTGCGTGCTTGCCCGCCCAGCAATCCACTTTCCCTTCCTTGTTCAAGGTGCCGATAAAGTAATCTTTGTTCTTGCACCGATCAATGGAACCACCATCTGCGACCCAGAACCCAGCTGCGGATTTGAGACCCACAAGTCCGAGAAAGACGTACTTGAAAACGCTTCACGCGTACATTGTCGATGATGGCATCGGGGAATGTGGAGAGAGGCTCGTCGCCACGGTCAGCGGCCAGTTCCCCGATGCGGAGATCGTGATGCACATTTGTGCCCATGTGCGCGATGTGGATATGGTCAAGCCTGTAGTGAAGGAGGCCTCCAGTGCGCAGGGCATCATTGCGCACACCATCGTCGAACAGGAGTTAAAAGCCTACCTTGAGCAGTTGGCTGCAGAATACCAAGTATGTGTGCCCCAGAGGGACAGAACGGACACCGCAAAGACCACTCATGCAAGTGTTGCGACGCCACAGGCAAAATGCCTGGATATGTAGCACACCACCGGTGCGTATCACTTCGTGTTCCGGAACCCTCTCGCCCCGTGTTGCAATTTCCTATATCACATGTGCTGGAGAGCACTCTCCAAAATTCATGGTCAGGGAACGACTGGATGTGAGGTTTGTCAGCGCTGGCAGGGAAGACGCCACGGGGGCAGAAATGCTGCAAGTGTGAGTAGTGGGACCGACAGTACACTCGCATCCACAAAACTGCCCCCTCCCCCTCTCCTCCACACATACACACTCCCCCAGAATCACACACAGCCCGGAGGCACGCCTTCACAAAGCACAACCATTTGCGTTACATTGGAAGCACCAACTAGCAAGCCGACTCCATTTTATCTTTCAGCCCCCCCCCCCCCCCCAACCTCCACCAGTGGAACCTCGAATCCTTCACAGTCATGGATGTGGCTGACATTGGAGCGCTGCTAAATCCCGACGCAATATGCTCAAAGCCGGGCCCGTTTTAAAACAATTTGTACCCCCCTCCCCCGAACTGGCACCTTTTTTTGGTCTGAGAGGGAATTTTAATGTTCTGTTTTTCACGCGAGGCGCCAAGCTGAGGCCCCGTGGATCGTTTCTGTCGTGTCGAGCAGTTTGGCGTTGCTGTACCTTGTCGTCACCTTGATGACCACCAAAAATTGGTCAGGGCGCAGTCAGCGCATTCCCGTGCAAGTTGGTGAGCAGGAAGGTCCAGGTCCAACAAGTTCTATACCGCGCCCCTGAGCCAATGAACCATTCGCTATGTCACTGGCCATGCATTCATGTTTTGCCTGCATGATGTTTGTGCTTCGCTCCTCACTCATGCCAGTTTTTAGGGACTGTGACAGAATTGTCCCCTTTTGGGGGAGGGTCAGGTGGCAACCATTCCCTGGGTGTTTCGCGCAGGGGTGTGGGGGACACTGGGGGGCGGGGGCTGGAGGGAAGCATAACCGGCCCATATTGCGGCTTTATACGAAAAATGGCACTGTGCTAGTCTTGCCAGCTCCATCATTCGAACGTCAGATGCCAGTCATTGTAATTCTGAAAGTTGTCGCATTCAAAAGAGTACCCAGCGCAGTGTGCTGCTGTCTAGCTAGCACCCATCACAGATGTGAGCGTTTAGTGCAAGAGAGTATGGGAAGTGCACATGCAACTGGGTCCAATTGTCAGGGATGGGGAAGGGGCTGGGAAGTGGAGTGCGTCGGATGTGCAGACGTCATGTCAGGCCCGCCGTCATCGCGCCTGACATGTGCCAAACTGTGTTGCTCGGCTGCGCCTGTGAAAATCGCACGGAAACAAGTTTATTTGATTTTTGAAGTTAAGAACGGACTGAAAACGATGTTGATTCTGAACGAGTTCCCTGAGGGTGCCGCCCGCGCGGTGCACACAGTGCACGAGGGCATGTGCGTTTCGCTGCATCCATGAGCACTGATGCACATGTGCTTGCAAGTCACCACGTCACTCCTCTGTTTTCAGTCCTGGGGCGACCTTGATCGGTCCCCATGCATTTTGCACCCATGCAGTCTGCACGGATGGCGTCGATCCTTGCCGTGCCCCAAGTTGGGGCGGCCGTCGGGCACCCCCTCCTGGCGTTTGCAGCTGCTTCCCTGAATATCTCCCAGCGTTGTGGAGGGTTGCTGCCTCGCATCGTCGCTGTCCGTGCCCTCAGGTGCCGTGCCTTGATCTTGTGTCGGAGTTCGTGAACAAGCTGGAGATTGTCACTGGCGTGGCCCCTGCGCGTGTTCCCGGGCTGTACCTCATGGTGCAGGACCGGCACTTCCGATTCTGTGATGCAATGAAGTACGTTCTGAACCATGACGATGGCACATGCCCTGAGGAGTGGTGGAAGGCGGACGCCCTGCTGCTGGGGGTGTCCCGGGTAGGAAAAACTCCTCTGAGGTATGAAGTGCTGGCTAGGTGTGGGCTGGAATTGGGCCTGTGGTTGTGGATCCAGTGGATTAGAGCAGTTGGGGTGGGGTCAATTTACTGATGGGGGTGGGCTGGGAGCTCTTTGAGGGGCAACGTGTGGGTGTGGGTTGAGGTGGCCCCTGAGTTGGGGCTGGAGGTTGTTGCCAAAGGATGTGCACGCAATGGCAAAGGATTTGTGCCTCATGCGGTCATTCTTTCTTTCCCCCTCATCAACACTACATTGCAGCCCCTCTGTGGAAGAGAAACTGCTGCCGGAGCTCCTCCAGCTCTCCGCCACCCTCCCTCCCTCCATACCTCTCTCTTCAGCTCTCCGTACACCTTGGCTCCAAACCGCCCCCTTCTTCCCCAATTCTCCTCCCAGGAAGACCCCTTTTCAGCCCATCAGGCCCAAGCGTGAGGGTACCGGTTCTAACGGAATTCTTCTCACAACCCAACACAGCACTTGCACAATCAAATAAATTGGCGCTCCAACGGGCCCATGACAAATGGTCTACGTGCGTGGATCAAAGCAACTTCTTCAATGCGAGTATGCATTCTTAGATGTTGGACCCAGACCTCTGCTGGATCTCCCAGAGGCATCCCATCCGTTGATGCCCATGATGGCTTTGCAGGAGGTATGGGTACATCGGGTAGCAGACGCACTGAAGCTGCCCACTATGACACCCATATCTAAAGACATGGTGTGCCACATCACAATCGGATACTGGGGTTTCACCTATCCAGCAGTATTGTGGCCTGAGGAACTGACACCTGCAGATCACTCAGCATATCTCTCGGGGACGGGTGCGGTTGTGCCAACTTCGTGTGTTTTTTGGGGTCAGAGCCCTTGTTGCCTCATTTGTGCCCACTGAGTGTCCCGTAGGTAGGGGTAGGTGGGGTATATTCGGAAAGCCCCTGAAAAGGTTTTTGGAACACCCGGGTCTGCATGCTGTACTGACAACATGTTTGCGAATTTTGTCCGTTTTGGACGGTGCCTGTGCTGCCTGCCCTTTTTTGTCAACAGGCAGCTACCATGTCTGCCTACAAATTCACGCCGCATGCTGTTGCCTCCCCTGATGCACCACAGAAGCTTTTGGTTCGCAAAAGAGCACGTGAACCTCCAGCCCCATCCTCGCTATGTATGGTTGAGGTCAGGGTACAGTGAGGCCATTCCTTGGCGCAAGGTCCGGTTGACCAAACAATGAAAAATGAACCTGGCAACTGATGGTCTATGGGCTATGCCTCTTAACGAACGTTGGGTGCCAGTGAAGGCATGGAGATTGCAGGATTGGGAAAAGTTGAAGAAATATGTTCCTGTCCACAAACAGGGGGATGTTTGCCCCAATGGGGTCCCAGCCCTGCCTGAAAAAGGGAATGCAGATGGTGACCATGATTCAGAACAAGCATGGTTCAACGGCGCAGTGCAAGTTTTGTGTGAAGCGTCCACCGTGTTGCGCTGTGCTGAAAAATGCGACGACCCCCCCCCCCCCCAACCCATACATTTCTGAAATGGCCTTTTCTCACGCATTTCAAAAAATATACACATACACCCCCCCCCCCCTGTGATGACATGTTTGCTCATCAAAGCAAAACTGGTAAAAAATCCCACAAAATGCCAAAACGCACAAAGTTGGCAGTTTATGAATGTCCCCGAGAGATATGCACCGGGGTTCGGACATCAGGCAAGCGCCATGCGCCAAGACGTTATGAGAGCGTGCAAGCACTGGTTTGACCAACGTGAGACGTTTCTTTGGCTGAGCCCAGGCAACATTTGGTGCAGTGGTGCAGCTCGGTGGGGGAGTATGGCACACAGGAGGGGGTCACCCTGGGCCCTCTCTCTCTCTTGCACAGTGTCTTCTTGGGGACGCTTGGATACAAAGTGGCCAATTGCCCCGTGCTTCCGGATGTGGACTTGCCCTCGGTCTATGAAAAGGTGGACCGGATGCGCGTGTTTGGGCTCACTGTGGAACCGGACGTGCTCACAACCTATCGCCAGGTACCTGCACCTCACCAATTAAAGGGGGGTTTTCGTAACCATTTGTGCTTCCGTCGTCGCATGCGCAAAAGGGGGTTTATACCTGTCCATCCTATCCAGCCCAAAAACTGTCTTCTCGGAGGGGGGCCGGTTACGTGGTTGCATACGATCTGTAGCCCATGCAAAATTGAATTTTTCAGGACTGTCTGCAGTGGAATGTCTCGTTTCGCAACGAAGTGCGTCGCTGTGCATTGGATGAATTATCCTGCAGCAACACGGCACGGAGGTTCCTTTGAAGGCGAAGGGGAACCAGTACTTCCCGCCAGCATCTGCCACTTGATTACCCTGAATGCCCGACCGACGTGGTGCTTCACATGGATTTTCTCATAAAATGATTGTTTCAGATGCATACACACATACACACGCAGGAAACAGGGTGATCCAGCCAGGGTTTGTGAGTTTTCAGTACTGTGTAGTGGGTTGCTTCTGCCCCAAATCGAGTTGCAGTAGCATACTGGTTATGCCTGACGCCTACTGAACCCATCAAATCTTTCTGCACCATCGACTCCTGTACAAAGAACACAACGTCTAAATGACACCTCCAAACCTGAGTGTCCGGCCAGACTCTGGCTGAAGGGGTAGTGCTGCTGCACATTCGCGCGGTGTCTGTTCAGTGTCGACAACGAACGACGTGGATGGGTACCATGGGGCTGGAATCCTACACAAATGCGAAGACGGTATGGGATGAAGTCGAAAATGCAGAGCAGCGGTGTGTTCCCGAGTGTCCGCGCATGTTGGTAACGCTTTGGTGCAACCGCGCATATCTCCATCCTCCGAATCCGACGCACAAAGGAAGTGCCAGAAGTGGAGCCCAGCTCCCAAATGGGGCCCTACGGTATGTCGAGGATCCGGCGGAAATGGCCCGCGTGCAGACTGAAGTTGGATCTGAGTGATTCAATCGTTCAGTCGAACAAACTGATTCCACAACCCGCACATTATTGTTGCATTTGCCGTCCGTAATCGTCTCAAAGGGTCGCGGCAGTCGTTGGCGTGATGGAGGGGGGCCTGAGGGACGCACGCCTGGCACGTTTGCGTGCAGGTTCAAGCATTTGAAGGTGACGAAAGTGGACGTCACGCGCTGCTCTATTCAGAGCACCGCCAACAAAATCATCCGATATTTGGGCGACCGATTCGGGGATGATGATGGTAGTCCAGGTGTGTGCAAAGCAATGTCAGGAGTCTGACTCCCTCCCTCCCGCCCATTCTCCCTCCGCCCCCTCTCTTCCCTCCCTCTTTCACTCCCTTAGCCCTGCAGTCAGTCCCTCTCTTCTTTGCCCTCCATCGCTTCCTCCATGTCCTCCTCCGTCACCCGATCTGTGCCCACTTGTTTTCGGCAGCGAAGGAGGGCGTGGCGATGGAAGTGAAGGAGGAAGGGAGGCATAGAGCGAGGGAGGCCAGGACGCAGGGTGTGAACGACACAGGGAATGGAGGAGGGAGGGAGTTGGGGTTGGAGTTGGCGTTGGGACGCAGTCATCTCCTAGGCCTCATTCAACGTGGCGCCATTGCGCGCTGCACCCTCACTGTGCAACGTCCGCCCACCTTGTCCGCGCAGCAACACCCGCGTCGCGGTACTACCCAATGAATGAGAAAGCATCCGAAGGATTTGGCAAGCTCGAGGAGCAGAAGCAGTACAACATTTTTGTGGTCACCACAGGTATGCGGTCGCAGTCGTGGCGCACAGTCTGACTCGCATCCTGCAAGGCCAGTTGCGATGCCTCAGAAGCAGGGAAGTGGGGCGGGGGGATGACAGGAATGGGCATAGTCATCTCAGGTTCTGATCGCAGTCCAGCACATCCGCAACAGATTGTGGGGGGTGGTGCGCCCAGAGAGGGCAACTGGGGCGTGTGGACGTCCAAGCAGTACCCCCCAGGGGTGTCCCGTGACTGACAGCGGCTGGGCTACTCGCAGTGCACCGGGGCGTGCCGTCGCAGTCGCGGTGATGAAGCGGACAGGTACACGCCGGGGCGGGGCACCGCTGGGGATGGCGCCAGCAGCAGCCTGGCAACACTGCTGGACGCCCTTATCCAAGAACAAAAAAAGCGCGCGGAGACTAGCGAAGACGGCCGAGTGGACAGAAGGCAAAGAGCACTGTGATGGCAGGTGCAACCCGAGAGCGGGTATAATACTGTAGCCCCGTGCTTGAGCCCCTGCTCGACAATGTGTCTGCATGACGCACAAACATACTGCACGGAGATGCAGGTCAAGAGCTGCTACTTCCAGGTCCAAAAAACAAACATTTTCCCCAGAGAGGAGGCAGCAACAGGTGCAGTACCCCCAGGGATTTAGAGGTTGAGGCCGCTGACAAGGAAACCCTGGATCCCGATGCTGAAGCGACGCAGGGGGAGCAAAGAGGACGCGAGACGCTCGGCGAGAGACCGTGCGGACACCAAGTGGACACCGGCAGAGCATGAGTAGTAGAGGCCAGGGGAAGGTCCACGAGGTACCAAAAGGGGGGCACAGGCAGTACGAAGGAGCAACTGGAAGGTCCGTAAGGGACCAAGAGGAAAGCTTGGAGTGACACCGCCGGGCCCAGTCTGGCAACACAATGTGGCCACCGTGGCGTAGGCAGCTCGAGAAGCGCTGTTGTACCGGGGGGTCAGAGCGCTCTGCATTTCCCCGTATTTTCTGGCAGGGCTCGATGAGCGAGAGGGAAGTCTTCGGGCGCAGGAGACAATACTTTATGGGGGTATAAGATTCGCAATTGTTGGTCAAACTGCAGAAAAAGGCGCCGATATGCAATGGATCGCATGTCTGTTTTCTCATCATTAGCAGCCCCCCCACCACCCCAACATTTCAGCCTCATTTCAGCCCAGCCCTCCGCTGTCTCCTCCCTTTCCCATGGCCTTTGCCCAGCGCTGCGTGGTCTCGCATTGTCAGGCATCGGGTATTGTGGTGAGCGGATGGCGGCCGCAGTCATCGCACAGTTTAAAGAGGTCAACATTCGAGTGGAGGTGCTCTCGCATGTGACGGAAGAGCGATTGGACTTCGTGATCTCGGAGGTGGTCCGTTTACAGGGACTTGTGGTATGCAGCGTCGGTTTGCACGGCTCGGGCTCGCGTTTCAGGGTTTTCTTTCTGACGAGGGTGTAGACTGTCGTCTGGAAGGTTTCCCCACAGTTTGCAGGCTTGGGATGGGGCGTCCAGGACAGAGGGGGTCTGCCCGCCCCGGGGGTTCATAGCCTTGCATGGTCGCAGGGAGTAGGGCTCCGACTGGATTCATCAGCCTCAAACAACTGAAATTGAACGAACCGAGAAAACGGTTTTTGTAATGGTGACCACTCACAATGATCACGTTCTACATGTGAAGCATGTTCGAAGCATGTTCGAGCCCCTCTTGATCCGTCCTTCTTCAGCGCTCGAGGCCCGTGACCTAATAGTGGCTGCAGGTCATGGGGCAGGACATTCGCGTCGACAAGTCCTGCTCCTGGGTCAGGGTGAGGACGGCGCCCCTGCGGTGTTACTGCGGGGCCAGCCGATCCCCGCTGCTGCCTGTTTCTGCCAGCTAGGCGTGAATGTGGCTATCGGCGACTCGCGGTGCACGGGGCCGGTCCTGTCCAAGCGGCGGGAGGCGTGCTGTAAGCGTCGTGCCGCTTGCTGCACCTCCTCACCTTCCACTGGCAGGTGCGGGCGGTCAGCATGCTGGTGACCCCTCTGGCCCTCCAAGGGGTTGCTATCGCCCCAGTCTCTGACAAAGAGCTGAGCGCCCTGGAAACCATGGTCCTCCGTGGTGTGGGGGTCGACACGACTCTCCTGGGCTAAGGAGAGTGTTTTTTCGGTCCTCACACCGGGGCACTGCATGTCCCCGGTCATCCACACCCGCCAGGATGGTCCGCTCAAGATGGTGCGGGTGGTGCGCCTCCCAGGGGTGACCCACATGGCGGTGCAAGCCATCTGGGGAGCATGGCCCCGACCCCCCACCACGGGGGTGGTGGGGCGAGCGCTGCACACCATGCACCTGCTAGGCTGGCAGCTGCAAGAGGGCTGGTCGTGCCGGGGCAGTTGGAGCCCCTGCACTTCGTGCGGGATCCCCTCAAATGGGTCCAGGACCGAGTGCGGGAGAGGTTATGCTGCCATGCAGGCCATGTTACGGGGCTTGGGAGATGGCGCTGACGCCCTCTGTGGAGAGGCCTGCTGGTGGGGGCAGTATGGACGGCAATGCGGGTGCAGGACCACTGCTTGCGGGACACAGCAGCCTGCCCGTACTGCGGCGCCCCGCATGAGGACGAGGCCCACCTCCTCTGGGACTGCCTTGGGGGGGGGGGGGGCTGCCCTGGGTGCTCTGAGCGGCGGAGGGGCTGCCGCATCTAAAGCCCTGGAACACTGGCCGGCCTGCCTGCGGCGCGCGGGTCTGCTGCTGCACAGCCTCTCCACGGGGACGGACAGGGCGCTGCTGGACAAGTTCCTGCACCCCCTCCTCCACGGAATGTACTTGGCGGTGCTGGCCGCACGCATGGCCATGGGCAGGGAGAGCCGGCCGGGCCCAGGGGATGCGCTAAGCCCGCAGGAGCCGTGCCCTGGGGGTGTGGGTGTATACCCGTGGCAGGACCTCCATGGCCCGCTGCCGTGTGCCCCGCTGGCGCTCCCCCCCCCCCCCCTTGCGGCTAGGCTTTGGGAGCAGGCGTTTGCGCATGACCTGGTGCACTGGACAGGGGCCCTTGTCTGGAGGCTGGGCCCGGGGGATGTGTGTTGGGCCGAACTGCACTGGACTGCAAAGCCTTTTTTGGCAGTGCGCTGCTTGCGTTCCCGCACCACACGCTTGGGGGCAGCCGGCTCCTGTTGGGGGAGCGGGCACAAGTGTTGCGCCAGGCTGTGCGACTCGTGCAGAGGGTGACCGCAATGCCTCTTGGAACGGCCAACCCGCTGCGGTGAGATAAGAAGGGAAGGGGGGTTCATGCTGCAGTGGTAGTGCCACATTGAAAACCCTGCGTGCAGATTGTTTCGGCGGAGTATTCTCCTGCCCTATGCCCATTTCCCTCCGGTTTGTGAAGTTCATTCATTCTTCATTTGGGGGCAGGGGCGTACGGAGCGCAGAGTAGCAATGTGCACCCCCCCCCCCCCCTGCATCAGGTTGAGTACCACGCAGAGCCTCCGAATGTGGTGGGGAGGGGCTTGTAAGGCCTTCATGGCAGGAATCGGGGAGAATTGGTGGCAGGTCAGGGATTGGATTCTGAATTTCGTTTGCAGCGGGGGCTGTCCAACCGACTCTTATGCCCGGCCCAGCAGAGACAGAAACAGAGGGTATGGGACTGTTTTCTTCAAAGGGCAAAGCACTCCTGCCCTTTTGGGCAGAATTTCCCTCATTACAAAAAATCTAGCTGACAGAGCTGCCATTGGTTTTCGCTTTGATGCAGTGTTCCACGGTCGTAGTGGACACAATCCGCCAGCTGTTGGAGAAGAAATGTGAGGAGAACGGGATCTTCTGCGTCGATCTCTTTGGGCCTATGATGAAGCTTTTGTCAGAAAAGCTGACTATGCCCCCTGTTGAGGTGTGCAGGACTCTGCAGGGCTATGCAGGGAGGGCACAGAGCACGGCAAACGGCCAACATATCTCAGAGTGGATGGTGCACGCAACTTGCACCCAGACATTGTGCTGTGCTTGAGGTCCAGGCCAACTGATTGCGCGTATTATCCGATCCTACTTGAATGGCCCTAGGACCGGTGCTTTGCCCATTGACCGGAACTTGACGAGGTATTTGCAAACCCATGACCCATTCCAGACCCTGAGCTACTCTTTTCGCGGGACATTGCAGAATGACACCCGAATCCCCTTGGGGCAGTAGGGCTAAGGGGGGGGGGGGGTCAATAGAGCCCCCCAAAACTGGGGGGGGGGGTCTGGGAAAAGGGCCCAATTGACAGGACCATTAATCAGTCATTATGAACTCTGGCGCCAAAGGCGCCGAAAATTTTTTTTGAGCATTAGAAATGGCCAAAAATGTTTTTCACCGAATATATGGCAACTGATGACGTTTCTGAACCGCCTTGGGGCGCTGATTCCGAAAATCCCATTTTCATGTTTTGCCGATTTTGGGGTCGGGGTCACCTCCGATGCCCGGGGGTCAGTCTCGGTAGGATTTTGGGGGTCCCGTCAATTGAGCCCCTTTTGGGGTGGGGTGGGGGCGGGGCTAGCCAGGGGGCTCTATCGAACCCCCGCCTCCAATTGAAAGCCCGGCTGCCCTTGGTCTCCCGGAGATAGATTTAACCCTTTCCTGACTGTAGGGGTGACCTCTCATGCCACACGGGTTGCGGTCCAGAATGACACTTTAGTGGCCCCCATGTGCCAGCGTCATTGATGGTCACTCATCAGCCGAGTTGCAGTTTGATGGGTCGTTTTGGGCCGGTCGATGTCCAGCTGCTTCTTGGTTGACCCGTGGCTATTGCGATGCAGGCAGCGCAACCTGAACCCCAACCGATGGAAGGGTTACAAGTATGTTGTGCTTGACTGGCACTATGAAACTCCCAACTGCAACTGCTCTGCAGGTCCCGGGAATTTACCAACGAAACGACGAACAGTACTTCAAGTTCTGCCGCGCTGTGGAATTTGCACTGGATCATGACGATGGTGCCAATCCCAGCGGCTGGGTACACCCTCAGCCCTCGGCCTTTCAGTGCTGTCTTGACCTTCCTCTTTTGCGCTGTGCTTTGGTTGTCGCATGTGGAGAGTGCGGTGGTGAGGAGCCCGGCCTTCAGGGCGCGGGTCCGGTGATGAAAGACCCTACCTCTGGAGCAACTGGGGTCGCCGGGCTCACTAATGTTCAGGGTGGGGCCACTGCTGCTCTGACTGGCATGAGATGAACAGAAAACAGACAGTGAAAATTCGGCCCGCCACGGTAAAACAATGCACATATGGGTCACCCAAGAACCAGACAACCTCTGCCATGTCCCCCCCCTTCCCCCCCCCTCCCCATAACCTGCACTCCCGCCAGCAAACCCGGGCTGCAGGGTACATGGACCCTGAGCCTCAGTTCATTCCCCCCACCCTTTAACTCCCGTGTGCAGTGCAATCACTCATTACCGCGGAAAAATTGTGTCACGGCTCATCAATATAGAAAGGAGGTGAATCATCATGTTTGTTCAACGCGTTCGAGAGACCGGTCTCAGAGGTTGGTAGTCAGCTCCAAAGACCGGACAGCCATGGGACCACATTGTTGTCCTAACGCCTATGAGGAATTGGGTGTAGTGGGCAATGAGGGGAAGGAAGCACCAGACCAAACACGGCTGCAGGAGCCTGCTTGAAAGTGGGCATAGCTCAGGGGGTAGACCACACCCCACCCACAACACCAAGGGCAAAATGTCTAACTGTACAATGCCGATGATTGTTCAGAAAGTATGAACCGCAAGGGAAGCACATGTCTCCTGTCCGCTGCCGCTGATTCTGCCTCCGGTTGCGGTGGCGAGCACCCACCGACCTTCACGAACTGGTCGGGCCGAAAGTGAGGCCTTCTGAGCGCCAGCATGTTTTTGCCGGTTTTTATCATTGGCCAACAGCACAGTCCTCATCTCCTCCCGCTCTATATTCACGCCCCTTTGTCTATCTTGGTTTCGATCCGAGTCCCACGGTGTTGTTCTTCGCAGGTCAATGCCGATGCCATTCTCTTGGGAGTGTCGAGAGTCGGCAAATCCCCACTTAGTGTGTTCCTCGGGACCCTTGGGCTCAAAGTAGCCAATTACCCTATTTGTCCAGGGGTAGAGTTGCCGGATGCCATCAACAAAGTGGACAGAAGAAGGTATATTGCGCCTCATATTCACAGGCAGACTCTCCTTTTTGACCTGCAGAAGCCAGCTTAGCCTTGAGGTGCATGTCGTCCTCGCCCACGGTGCGGCAGCCCAGTATGCTTGGGCATGTGCAGCGGCCACAGGATGACTGCACACATCGATACCATGCACTTCCATGGGAATCTCGCCTACGCACCTTCGCCGGACTTGCATGCACCTCTTACTGTAGCATCAAAACAAAGGAGACTCATGCAGTCAACCCTGACCTCCCCCCAGCCCTCGTGCCAAAGGAGCTGATGCAAAAGGATGAAACAGGCCACGCAAGCTTCCTCAACTGCAGGTATAGATTGTGACCCAAATCGCGATTTTTGAGCCCATAGGCCGCGATTTTGGGCGATTTCTCACATAGCCTGGGCCATGTGCTCGCCACGCACTGCGTACTCATG
Organism: Eutreptiella sp. 'Long Island Sound 2002'; assembly: GCA_964036045.1. Lineage (NCBI taxonomy): Eukaryota > Euglenozoa > Euglenophyceae > Eutreptiales > Eutreptiaceae > Eutreptiella > Eutreptiella sp. 'Long Island Sound 2002'. The sequence goes on from OZ038382.1 coordinate 17,381,174, forward strand.
CAGTGCGTTCTCCCTTTTTTGTGGCCTCCAGCCTCAGAGGACAGGCAGGCATTTGTAGAATCGGCGCGTTGAGAGGGTCCGGGCATATTGTCGATTACTTAATGCGTACTAAATGCAAACATTGTTTCTAAAACCCCTCTGATCCGACGGCCTTCGGCATCGGAAATAGCCCATTCCTCTCTCACAACTGTCTTCGACCTCTTTTCTCTATCTCTCCCTCATGTGCCCACTTTTCTTTGCCCCTTTCCCCATATGGAACTCTGCACCCCCCTTGTCTGTCTGTCTGTCTGTCTGTCTGTCTGTCTGTCTGGCTGGCTGGCTGGCTGGCTGGCTGGCGGTCTGGTCTCTCTGTCTGTGTCCTCTGACACGATCGTTCCACGTCCACTGGCAGAGTGTTTGGTCTGCTTGTCGACCCTGAGATTTTGGCAGAACATCGTGAAGATCGGCGACAGAGGACGATGATGCGGTCTATGGCCACTGGTTACAGTAACATGAAGCAAGTGATGCAGGAGCTGGAGGATGTAGAGGTACGCAGCAGTGTTCCGGAACCTGGCTGACCCTACATCAGACGCATTGGATTGAAAACCAAAGTATGGGTGAATGGTGAGGGTCATGGTGATGAGAATCATGGTGATGAGCACAGTGGTGATGAGTATTTTACTGATGAGGAAAGTGGTGATGGTGTTTATGATGATGGTCTCGATGAGGCTGTTTTTACGAGGTTGGTTTTCATCAGGATGGTGCTGACGTGGGGTGTTAATAAGGTTGGAGTTGATGTGAATCGTGCTGAGGATTTCATTGATAATTTGATGACGATTTCTTGATGAGGATTTCAGTGATAAGGGTTGTGGTACTCAGTATACTGGTGATCAGCATAATAGTGATGAGGTTCGTGTCGATGAGGCTGGTTTCGATGATATGCGATGATGACGATGGTGGTGATGAGGAATGTGGTGGTGATGAGGAATGTGGTGGTGATGATGATGATAGGAACGGCCGGCTTTCAAGTAGTTGTATTGTCTTCTTTCGGCGTCGGTGCGGCCACAAACTAGGGCTAGCATTCCGCATGAGGAGAGTGCAGCACGTAGAAGGGCAGAACGTCGACGATGTGTGTAGGTTGCAGCGGCTGCATCGCTGCACTGTCCGAGTAACACAAGAAATATGTTGCTTGCTTTTTGTGGCAGGAAATGTTCAAGAAACGCAAGTTCGTCAAGATCAACGTCACGGGCATGCCAATGGAGAGTGTGGCAGACCGCATCATCAAATTGCTCGGGGACCGATTTTCTGAGTATTCATTTGATGACGAGCCGGTGCTAAACAAGCGATACCAACCGCTATGAGTGAGCTCGCCCCCCGCCTCCCTGCGCTCTGGCTCACTGGCCCTCGTCAGCAGACACGAGCCGACATCAGACAAACCACGGCACACCGGCATGTCTGTCCACGAGGCTTGTCAGCACCAGAGCCACAGAAACGAATGCGGACCCATACACAGTGAGCAGCGCCTGGGCGGTGTCGCTTCACATCAGTCGTCCACAGTCCGAAGGATCTGCCCTACAACACCCGACCAATTCCGGTTCACCGGAACCAGGAACCGGCCCATTCTGTTGACCCTCTTTGTCCCCTCCCCGCTCCTCTGCAGCTGCTGTGAGTGGGCTGGCCCACCGCCTGGGACACGGACGTGCCCCAGGCCCTTGACTTGAAGATCCCGCAGCCCCTGCGTACCCCGCAGACGAGCGGCCCTGGGGGCGTTGACTGACCCATCCCAAGGCGACGGGAATGTCTTGTGATGGATGGGCCCAGAAGGCCTCAGGGTCAAGAGGCGGTGTTCACAGCGGAGGCCTGTGATGTTGGGCCCGAGGCGAAGCAAATGCCGAGGCAGAGCGCCCCCTCGGGACAACGGCGTGCCTCTCCGCTTATGTGAGGGCAGGGCCCCGCTGCTCGACCAGACCTCAAAGGGGGATGGGACCCACAGACTGCATCGTGCCGTGCTTTCCCCGTGTGTGACCACCTTTTTTTTGGTGCTTTATTGCCATTTTCCCTACACGGTTCGCCAGGAACCTTGATGGACTCAGGGCCACTCCCTGGCAGCCGTCAAATCCTGCATAGAACACCCCTTTGTCCTTCTGTTTCCAGGGGCCCACTCGCCGCTGTTTTCGCGCTCCTCTACTCCTCCTGCCGAAGCGTCCATCGCACTGCTCAGGGCAGCGCCTGCGCACGAGGGCGTTTGTGGGGCCGAGGCTCAGTGCCGGGGCGCGGCAGGCCTGAAGCCGCTCCCTCTCTGCCTCACGACGAGGGCTTGATGGCGCTACGCAGCCCCGAAAGCGCCGCAAGGCCACCCTCACTCCCCTCACCCTCCCCCACCCCCTCCCAACCGCTCGGGCCGCATTCTCCCGCTGCATTGCGTGCTTCGGCTGCGGTGCGCCCCGAGGGGTCATCGCCGAGGGTTTGGCGTTGGTGCTCGGCCGACTCCCTGAGTCACGCGCCCCGGGCCGTTGGGGAAGACGCCCACAGGATCGTCTGGACTCCGGACCGTGTGTGGACTCAGCCTGCGACGCCTGCGAAACTCTCATGTCCCAGGACACCAGATGTCAGGGATGCACCTGCGCCCTGTGCACTGTCCTGTACTCCCTGCCTCTATTTGACCAGCGCTTTACCATGAGCATTCCTTGCATCGCCCCCAACCCGCCCGACCCCTTATTTCACGCACCAATTTGCATCGTGTTTCCTTCCCACTCCTCTTTCAAGTCATGTGCCTTTGAGTGGTTGCAGTCCAGTAGCTTTTGGTAGGTGGCTGTGTTGAACACGGTAAGTCTACCGGAGGTTCCGCCTACACCTTCGCTTAGCTCACCTTAACTGGGGTTTACCGCCCCTCACCCCCAGCCCCACCCCGCCACAGTGTGGTTCAACAGTGCCCTGGAGCACGCCCAGACCAGGAAGGCTGATGCGTACACAGAGGGGTGTTTGTATGCAACGCCGTGATGGTGGGCGGGGGGTTGTTTAAGGGCCTGGGGAGCGGTGCCTTCTCTGTTGTCTGGCACAGGGGAAAGTTCCTCAGCGTCCGGTGGCGGGTGTGTACCGCCGGCGGTTGGGAACTACCAATGGCAATTACCAATGGCACGTGGGCGATAGTGGCTGGCGCCCGAGCGCCGGGGATTGGCTTGCCGCCCACGCGCTGCTGGTTGCTGACAGTCATTCCATTCCCCCCCCCTCCCCCCTCCCTGGTTGCCGTCCCGTCGGCCCTAGAACTCTCGTGATCACAGCCATCACCCGCCCCGCTGCCATCGGGAAGTGGTGTGGAGGCAATCCGGTACGGAAGAGGAGGTTCCCGTTGTGAAAGAGCGATGGGGGCAAGGGCAGTGATTGGGGCAGCCTTCGCCACCCGCAATTTGGGATTCAGATCAATCCGAGATGTATTCACCGCATGTCAGTGCCCCAAAGGCCCCGAAGCTGCACATGCACTGCAGTCAATGGCGGCTAATGATAAGCCGACAGCCGGTTGGCGGCTTAGTGACAGCATTTGCCGGTTGACCTATGCTTTGTTGACACGGGGGGGGGGGGGGGCGGGCGGTAAGGTTGCCATGTTCAGCGCCGGGTGGAGGGTCGGCTGCCACGTCAACAGTGGCCCCCCTTTTGCCCCCCCTCCCGTTTACACCAGCGTGAGAGTCTCTTCCCCCCCCCTCCCCCTATTTTTCGGCACATAAATGAGCACGCCCTGCAGTCCTGATGACGGTTGACGCCATCCTGTTTTTGATCTTGGGAACATGGGGTCTATTTTCTGGGAGAGCACCAGAAATTGACCGACCCCCGCTTTCCCTCTTCCTCTTGATTCAAGGCCCCTGGTGGGGTGGGGCGTTATATATGCTTGCGCTGCCCCTCCACTGCGATGCCCCACTTGTCTGTGGGCGCGCAGCACGAGGGGAAGCAACAGCAGACACGTACACATTTACGCACGGAAGACTCTGCGAGTCATTGAGCGGAGCACTGGGTGTGTCTTCGTCATGTCTTTTTCGTGCACGGATCGCTGGGTCCGCCCCAGGGGCTCTGGAAGCTGGCAACGTCATGAGCAGCGCAGCGAACTTTCAGGTGCCAAATGTGCGATTGCGAATCTCACGGTTTCAACAGGTATCTCTTGCTTTTGGGTGTTGCGGTGCACGAAGTTTTTAAGCCAAGGGAACGCAGTGGTGGGCCACAGTCACTCCCATTTTGGATGTTTTGGAGTGTGCATTGTTTGAGTGGGCATGGGCCCACTCAGGTGTGGGGACCCCCACTGATTGCAACCGTTTTGAATTGCCATATCAGATTGCAGCGCCAAGACAAGGATTGGCAACAGGGGAAAAATATGGTTTTTGTCTTGATTTTGTAGTGGAGATTTTGGAAGATTGCATTTCCACTTTGGAAGATGGCATTCATCACAGATCCAACCTCAATCAATGCCACAAGAGGGAGTTGCACGCACCGTGCACGCGCACCATGCAAAGTTTTTGTACAATGGTTTTCGCCGGGCATTGCTTTTTGCCCCATCTTATTCTTCCGCCTACTTCTTGTATTGTGTCACTAATGGCCACATAGTGCATATTTTACTTTGAGAGTGCCCTGGTGTATGATGTGTTTGATGGATCCGCTCTGCTAATTTCTGCAGGGTGTCCTAGGGTGTCCTGCATGAGGCTACTGCTAGTACTCACCCGGGCTCTGATTCTTCCTTGCTATGGGGACCGTGAGAAGGCAAAGGTTGTGTAGCCAGATTCATTCCTCCCCACGATGGGGGGGACCCTGGGATGCCAGGGGGCTTATGCAGCCACATTGATTCCTCCCCACTATGGGGACCTTGAGAAGGTAGGAGCTGTGCAGCCATATTCATTCCTCCCCACAATTAGGACGCCGAGATTGTAGGGATGTAGCCTATGTATCACAAAACTCACCAATCGCCAACACTAGCAAAACAAACAAATCACAAAATTTAGCTCATCATGATTGGGGGGTTTTTCAACGTGTCTCGGGAAAGGTTGAAAGGCAATCTATATTAGTGCACCGGGGAAGAATCCCAACAATATGATATGCATACCTTACTCAAATTGCATGAGGCTCTAAGAGACGATGCTCTTGGTGACCAGTTGCCCTTGCACTTGCATTTGGCATTTTGTAATCCTCGCAAATCTGCGCTACCTTATCTTTTTTGAGCATGCCATACGATTGAACGCGTGTAGCCATCAATTTTGCATTCGGGTGCAGTGCACCTAGGGGCTTGGCTACAACATCCTCAGGGACCCTACTATGAAGTTGATGATCGTGTAGCAGATGTTGTGCTTGTGGCATTGTTGCTGCTGGTGGTGGTGTCGGTGGTGGTGGTGGTGGTGGTGGTGGTGGTGGTGGTGGTGGTGGTGGTGGTCTTACCAGACCACCCAGGCCGTATCCAGGGCATTGAGCCCCACATAAAAGAATTTGGGAACAGCAACAGGACTTTGATTTCGAAGTTGGGGGCCATGATGGTGCTTATAAAGGCCGGATAAAGGCCGGCCAATGTCATTGTACTATTCACTGGAAGAAAGAATGGCACTTTGACAGCCCGCCAACAATGTTACAATGAAGTGCACGGGTGGTATAGGGCACGCATTGAGCAGCTGTTTGCTCGGTTGTGGCACGCAAGATGAGGTAGAGGATGAGGCAGAAGTGTGTGTGTTGTGTTGCCAGAAGCGCTCCACCATCGCAGTTTATGATGAGTGTAAGGAGCACTATTGTACTGAATGTATTGACACCCACACTTGTGGGACCAATGTTGTTTGTTAAGTACAATACAAATGACAGTTGGAGTTGCTGCGGTCACAGATATTGCTTTATTATGCAACGTGCTTTGTAGGGAAGGTGTGCAGTGCAACGCGGTCTACTTGGGGAGCTTCTCCATGAGAGGGTAAATCTGGGGCTGAAGTCGGGATAGTTAATAGAAAAGTAGCGCGCCGGGCGCACGCCGGGCAAACATTCCCCCTAGGTATCACTCCAGGGATGATCCCTTGAGTGCCACTGCTACATTCAGGGTTACCAATCCCTATACGTGATCCCTACCACACGAGATCATTGAGGAGCCTACCATAAGGTGGGCCATCAGGGGCTGAAGACATGCAGAGGTAATGCTGACGGAGTATTGGATAGGCTGGTGGTCTGAGTGCGGTGTGCGCACAATGGTTTGCATTGTAGGCGGCTCCATGAGTGTGCTCATTGGCAGCGCCTTGGGTGTACACACCGGCGAAGTGTCTCAGGTGTGCACACTGGGAGTGAAAGAATACCAATCACATCCACGGAAAATTTTACCTGGGCCGGGCCGTTATTTTCCTTGGGTGCAACCCATTTTGTTTTCCTCAAACCCGCTTGAACCCAAGCTCCTGTGAGCACGCACCCATGCCCTGATCTTGTGACCAGGCCTCATGTGTGCACGAGCTCGCAAGCCGACGTGTGCAGGCAGGGGTGATGTCCCAGAGGGAGGGGAGGGCGAGCTGACTCCGCTGTTAAACCCCCGCCCCCCTGTGTTTGGCAAAATCTGGGGCAGCATGCCCCTTCTTCACATGTACTGTGGAGGATGCATGGGTACCCGGTCACGATGACAACCCAATGCAACGCGAAAATCTGTGTTCACTGTTCTTCCAGAAGCAGCAACAGTCACGCACCGCGATTCCATTTGTGCCCCCCCTCAGTTGCTGCTACTGGCATACAACGTCCTTCATCCCTCAAAGGCTGCCACTATTCCCGTGCGTTTCAATTCGGGATGTTGTTGCTGACCCCTGTTCCTCCAAACCCCATCACCCCGCCCTTGTTGATGATCGTGCACGCTAATCGCATCCCAGTGTCCGATTGGACGACACCTCCGTAGAATACGTACTATACTGAAGAAACGTTGCAGCATCTTTTTGTTCTCATTTCCTTTTTTGTTGCATTCAACACACCTCGTGCCTCGTATTGAGACTTGTGCAGCATCATCAAAATGCTGAGCTTACTTTTGATGACAAAGGTGGGCGAGCATTGGATGCACACGAATGTCCAGCACGCGTTGTAAGGATTTAGTGGCTTTAGTGCATGCAGCTAGAGTCACAGCGGAGCAGTGCATGCGCACTGCTTCATATCTCTTTGAAAGTGCTCTCTCACCCGCAGTTGCCTCATTTTCTGTTTGAGGCGAATTGACTGTCAATTTGACTGGCCAGGGCGAAAATCAAATTTGGAAGCCTTTTGAGCCCTGGCCGCAAAGTTCTTGCTTGCGAGTTGCCCTGATTTCAATGAATGGACCTGCTTTGGCCCTGTTTGCGGGGACCCGTTCCATAATACTGTTAAAGACAAGGGCAGGTCGATCGCCTGTCCGAACTTTCCATCCCACTGTCGACGTCCATCAGTGTGCTTTTTGGTCTGCTGCTGTTTGAAGGATGAATTCCAATAATGGATTTCATGGGCACCACATCCAAACCCTGGGTCCCCCAATCCATTCTGCAGCCCAATCCATGGAGGGTCCCGCCTCATTCCATAGGTAACTCAAACTCAGGCTTCAAAACCTTGACCTTAGCATCTTCCTCTTTTTTCTTTTCCGTATCCTCCAGCCCTCCTTGCTTCCATGTATCAGGCAATCTTCAGGGCCGGGTTGCAATAGTCATTGGGGGAGCACATGATGCATCGTGCGCGTGGTAGGCGCACGCCGCAAGTGTCAGGGCATCTGTAGACAGGCCTGTGTTCGTGCCATTGTTTTTGATGCCTCTTTGTGTGTTTATTTTGGGGGTGGCATTCATCTCGCAATTCCTAGGACAATCATCTCAAAAGGTGCGCCTGCGCAGCACGAGCATTCCCACTTTGTACCCAGTGTTCGACAGTGTTTCGGAAGAACAGGAAGCACAGGCGGAGGTGTCCCGCTGATATTATGATGTGAAAATTTCCTCAGCCCCAAGGGGCACATGATTGCTCTAGAGATTGACATTTGAGGAAGACAGTGAGAACCAGGAGAACAATAGCAATGGGGGGTTACGCACAGAGCCGCCTTTAAGGAGCTAGCCTCCTTTTTTGTCACTTATCGCTCATGGTGGCAGTTGAGCGATGCGGTGCACACTTGCCCGATGATGGTCGACGGTCAGCAGACAGTGGTGGATGGCGGTTGCTGTGTGCCTGGCGATGATTGGCAAGGAGGTGCACCAGGCACGATGTGTGTGTGTGTGTGTGTGTGTGTGTGTGTGTCTGTCGCATGGCCTGTTTCACACAATCCATGTCGGCCTGACGAGCTGTTCTTGACTGTCCAGTGCATTGCCCTGTTTGCACCCAGGGTGCTTGTGTTGGGAGTCGTTTGCTTTGTGTGTGTTTGTGTTTGAGTGTGCAGTGCAGCTTCCAGGCGGGTAGGGCAATCCAAAGCACCGATTGTCAGCCTGTCAAATCGTGGGAAGTAGGACAATGGCATTCAAAAGTGGTTCCATCGTGTTTTTGAGTGTCCATCCCACTGAGATCATGTCCATGGAGGAGTGCAACATGCCATCAACCTCCATGTTTCCAAGCCAAAGGCTTTTTTGCATAACATTTGCTCCTCTGCACTGGGTTTCGTCAGCAAACAGCATGGAATTTTGGTACTAGAGCATCCAACAGCAGTGGCTGAAAGGTTGCCCTCTTTGCTTATCATGTTTGCAAACCCTTTCGTTTTGACAATAGAGCAATACGTTCCTGCACCACGCAGGCACCGCCTAGGTGGCATTGTCAATTTTGGAACCAAAGATTTGACCGCTCCGTATTGGGCTCGAGGCTCGAGGGCAGGGCTGCTGAGCTGGGTTGCAGTGCTGTGCAATCTTTCCAACGCACTGTAAAAATGTTGAGCGACCGTTCTGGGGATGCCCTTTCTACCAGTCAAACTGCACATTGTGGTGCGATTGTTTTCACTGTGCAATCCTTGAGGACGGGCAGGTAGGTGTTGCACTGAAAAGCTTTTTTTTGGTTGCTGGTGCCAGTGCTGGTATTTTGTTCTGTGCTGTGACTGCTGTTCCTCTTCCCTGACTGCTGTTCCCTGCATTGCCCCCCCCTTCTGCGACAGAGTTCAGAGGTGTAGGTTGTTCTTCATTTGAGCCCTTCAGGCGAGGGGGTGCCAGCAACAGTGGTGGGAATACCCCAAAAGCATGTGTCTGATGGTCGGTTGTCTTTTGCTCCAGACATGGGGAATGATGCAGATGTATCGAAGACATTTGAGATTCCCCAGTCTGCAACCCAACTTGCAACCTCAAAGCCCAATACAGTCTTGATGTCCTTGATATGAAGCCCTTCAGCTCTAGAAGGTGCCCAAGCCTTTTGCCTAGTTGGAGGAGACATTGTACGCAGACATGACCTTTGCCTAATCAACAAGAGGCGCCGCTTTTTTGCAATTTTCAGTGCCTTTGCTGTTGTTTGCACAACGGGGGGTAGGTACAGACACATCATTTTCAGGAAAGTTCATGCCTGAGATGGTGTTTGTACAAGAGGGGATTTTTAGATGGTTCTCGTAGGGGCCCCCAAACATTTTCACCCATGAAGCCCAAGGACCAAGCAACACAGATAGCGGCTGAGGACTTGGGAGACAGCCCCCCCCTGGACCTAATACCCAAATAGGTGAAAAACACGTAAATACAGCCTAAAACATGCTTTACATACCTTGGATGATCATTTTAGGTGATCATAATATCATAACAATAGATTTCAAAAACTTCGATTTTGGAGATGCCTAGGATGAAAAGCTGCAGAAGCAGGAGCAAGTGATGAGCTGGCAAGATCAGGTAGGTCATCAATAATGTGCTGCCATCTGGTGGGACTAGGGTTTGGAACCGGTTTTACCGATTGATCGGTAAAACCAGTTATCGGCAACAATCAGAGGTTCTTTTTGAAAAAATTGGCACAAGTGTGTATTTTGAAAACTAATTGTAATCAATTAATTGGAGTGGTTGCAATCGTTCAGGATTGTTTTCAGTAATACGCTGTGTCCGTTTTTTTGCATCGTATAGGTAGCCACAACCGATGATCAATGGCAAAATACACATTTATACATACTTTTGAACCTTGCACCGTAATTCCCGTGGCCTCTTTTTTCATGGATTGCAAAAAATTGGGTAGTGAAGGGCAATGAATCGGACAAAAAAGGTTATTTTGAAAGCCATTAATCGGAAAAACCAGTTGCTTTTGTAAAAATAATCGTCAAAGACCGGTTATTTTCAAAGACCGGTTATTTTCAAAACTACCAGGTTCCGGACCCTCGGTGGGATGCCAAGATATTTGATTCTAGGCGCCAGTTCTATGCCCATGCTGCCATGCACGTAGATGGCAGAGATGTAACAGCGTTTTTCTCACCCTTTGACCCTTTGTTTGACCGTTTGTGTACGTTTGATGGACCTTGGCTTCATGGAAACTACAGCTAGTGTAGCATAGCGGAGTACCGCAAGTTCTACCAACGGGGCCCCTCCACTGCCCCCACTCCAATCCAGAGCTCCCTTTGCTTTCCCACCCGACTGCAGCCTTTTGTAATTTCTGAGTGGGGAGCCATAGGCGGGAGCTGAGCTCAACACAGAAAGGAGGGGCCTGGGATTCGTCGCAGCTCAAGCACGATAGCCCCGCGGTAAAAGCAAAGGCTTGGGCTCCTCTCATACAAACCCCCTAATGGCACGCATGGTTCCCCACTATCATGGACTTGAGGTGCTCATGGCTAGTGCCGCTAGTTGGGGAGTAGAGGTGGGCCCGTGGTCGGCCCCTAAAATGGCAAGGTCGTACCACCAAGCATTGGGGGTGGTGTTCGCCTCAAACGACTCCCAAAAATACATCGATGTCCTGCTTTACGGGTTGACCCCGCCTGGGGCGTTGAGGTCGCTTCGTTTGATCTATTGGGCGACGTGGCTGCAGCTAGCTTCGCAATGTGCGACCAAGTGACACAAGAGATCAATAAAGGAGCCCCTCCAAGACCCCTTCCAAGATGCGTGCGACGCCCAAAAAGAATGGTTCGGTTCAGCCGGCGGCCCCCATGCACCTGGATGACACCGCTGGCAAAATTGGAAGGTGGTGGCACTAGGCACTGAGCTGCGACAGCCGAAGGTGAAGGGGATGACGTCCATGGTCTCACACAGGCATCCATTATGTCAAAATGCCACGTGGCTCCGGAAGAGGCCGGGGGCATAGAACATGTGTAGGCTCCCAGTAGGCCGGATGGAGTCCGAAAAAAACAACAACGAAAAGTAATGCGGGATCCATGACAGAGGATCTCTGCAAAATGCTGCTGGAGTGTGACAAGTTTGTCAAACATGCTCTAAAGAGCAAGATAACAGAGCACAAGAAAAAGCAATGGGCCAAGGAGAAAAGATAGAAGAGAAAGGAGGAGAAGAGGAATAAACAATCAAAGCAGTGACTGCGGCGTGGAAAGACCATGACAGAGACTCCGAATCTTGCTCTTCTTCAAGCAGCCGGGACAAGAGCAACAATGACACAGGTTGGTCATTGTCAAGCGACCCCATCTCATCGTCGTCGCGGTCTTCGAAGAGCCGCAAAGGTAGGGCAGGGAAGCGGATGAACAATCAACCGACATCCATGCTTTTCTCCGTGGAACCACCAATGGTCTCTCCCGCAGTTGGGGCATGCACTCTTTGGCGGTCCCTCACAGCTGACCTAGTCTCCGGTCTTTCTACTTTTAAAATGCCGCTTTCGGTCGACAAAGTAGAGGACAGTAGAAGTGACTGCAGTGAGTGTAGGGAGAAGCTGTTGCCAAGAGTGTGGGCCACGAAGAACCTCGGAAAACGTGGAATTGCGATTAGGCAACAGAACGTGATAAGCTCAGGGAAGCGTTGAATAGTGCGTTTTGGGCGACTTTCCATTCTACTGCTGCCAGGAGCTTGCTTGCAGAGCAACACATTGGAGCACTACTAGCAACATCTTTAGCGGCTAGTAAGGGCAGAACAAATGCGCTCAAGAGATGGCCCCAGAAATGTATGGGAGAGTCGTCTTCTCTAATGGGTTCAGTGGAAACAGTCGAAGAATGCGGCGAAGTTAGTGTCATCAGCGGCGCGCCTCGCCTAGAAGTGAAGCAGATTACAACCGTACCCTAACCATATTATCCTCAGAACCATTGTTTGAGCCTACATATGGGACTTTGGATCGTATACATTCCATTTGGTTGTCAACACAGCACCATATGAGATAGACCTGGCAATCTTGGATGATTTGGTATTATAAAAATTATTGAATGATATGCTATGGTTCACATATGTGCATAGTTATATTTGCATTGGCCATTTGGACCATGTGACTACACAAAATGCTACCCATCTCTTTGAATTGTGCTATGTCTACTCTTCATAGTACACATTGTGGACTTGGACTTAAGAGCACTGTTGTCAAAAAAAGCCGCCGATGCTCACAAGTAGCATTTGCTTTGCGTTGTACACAAACAATAGGTTTTGGACAGATTTCCATGAAACTACAACGGGCCAGTATTTGAACTATGACTTTTTTTTGCACGTTGCGGTTTCCCCCGCCTGGATACAAACAAACTCAATGTGATCTATGACTTTGCGGTCCAGAAAATGCACCTCCAAAATACCCAAAAGCCACAAATTACCCACCATTTAGGAATCAGAAAAACATGCATTGATGAGGAAAAACAAAACCAAATTTGTGGCATAGAAACTGGCACAGTAGGCTGCATACAAAGGGGGTGGCAAAATCAACACCAAAAGAGGTGGAAAATAGCTAGGCAAAATGGTAGATACAGGGCAAGAGTGGATTTCTTCGTTTTGAATCTACATGATCTTTTTTAAATCAATCATTGGCATGCAACAACAAAGAACCAAAGAGCAAATTCAAATAAGAAAATGAGAGTAAAGATTTGCTTTCAATTTATTTCATTTTGTTACCACCCGAAGAAAAACAGTTACAAAACTGAAACGAAAACAGGCCTGAAAAACGGGTGTCCATCCACACATCAATACAAGAAAACAATCAAATGAGAGCTTGGAAAACCGAGGCGATAACAAGAAAGATGAATTGCAAGAGAACTACTCACAGCACCCAACACAAATCAAACAAATCACAATAAACATAAATGTCAACGAAAAATGAAAGATTGGCGCCATTGTGCCAAAGCAATCCATATGTGTAATTGCTTGCACATGCAAGGGTAGGGGCCTCAAACTATGGGTGCATCGCACATGTAATAAAGTGGAATATATGTGTGGGGCTTGGGTTAGATTCAATATTAAATTGCCTCCCTGCTCCCTGAGGCTCCATAGGAGCTGGCCTTCCATGGAGCCAACATGGCTCCGAGTGGCTCCGAGTGTCTTGTCGTATTGCCTCGCGATCGTCTGGACTCGTGGCGTCAGACAGGCTACTGTGGCTGGGGACCCAGGAAAAGGGCACTGGTCGAGCACCTAGGTGTTCGGTCCAGCACCTAGATGTTCAGTAACCTGCTGTCATAGGTCCATATTTGCACACTCCCGGTGAGGAGGTCTGGGCGCCTAGTGCACGACTGCCTGGTTGTCCATGGTCAGTGTGTCACTGGGCTCTGCAAGGCTAGGTGCTGTTACAAGCGCTGTGCCCTGCAGTTCACCTCTGTACGAGGTCTGTGGGCCAGTTTCATGGGTAATGATAATAAGTGGTCCACAGGACAGCGCAACACCAGCTCTGTCCTCCTGTCCTAATGAGGAAACCTCCAGCTTGCTACCATCACTGTACCAGGCTGTCCCCTCTTTGGCTTTCCATTGGTGTAGCATTGATGAGCAGCAACAGCGAAAGTAGAGAATCCAGGCGGAAGGGTGCCTTCATCCTGTATGTGAGGCAGTGATCTATGGGTCATGTACCTGAGTGATAATCAGGTAGGGCTACATTGGGCATTTGGGTTTGCAGGAGTTGCCCATCATCAGAGGATTCTTCATCAAGCAGTTCTGGTCCCCCTTGGGGGACCACTCTCTACTGCAGTGCAATGGGAGTGCGCGCTCCCAGCTGCTTCAGCAATGCGACATAATCCCTGACGGGTGCCAAAGATTGGGGCACTGGGAAGGAAATCAGCTCACAGATGGGGAGAGTGGGGTGGGCGGAGGGCACAATGAAGCAGAGAGATGTATCGTGAACGATAGGTCCACTAGATTTGGTGCAGCCCTAGTCCGCCTTCGTTCCCGGGGTCCGTGATGTGTGTGACATCATCTCGAGGTTCAATGCCTTTGGCAGCCGTAACGTCATGGGTCATGGGTCATGGGGAATGAACAGTGACCTGTAGCACCATTTGGGAAAAGGACCAGAGAAAGTAGTTGCGCGCGTTCGAAGGCATCCAGCGGGAGGTGCTGGTAACGGGACAGATCTGACGTGACCTGCGACATCAGCTCCGTTTGGGCTCAACCCAAGAAATTGGGATGTGATTGTGAAGGGATAGTCAGCATGTTTGCCGGTTAGGGCTGCCTGGGCACCTGCACCTTCCCTCCCCATCCCATCCCGTGCTTGGCGGTGCTTGGCGGCAGAAGGACCAATAGTAGGGAGGGACACCAGCATGGGTCAGCAGGATCATTGCCGATACAGGATCACCGGCCATTCTGAATCTGGCAGCGGGGTTGCCGAAAGATACAGATCCCGCCCTGACCCCTCACCTCGGTGGAAACCTCCCTTGTGTGTGTGCGGGTATGCGTGCCAGTTGTCAATTGCCCCACCACAGGGGCCGATTTTCGTCTCACTCAGGTCACATGTTCAAAGCCACCGAGCCACCAAACCACTTCCAGGGTGGTCCTGGGGCAGTAAGCCAGGTTCTGGGTTTGATACAAAGCACTCGCGGAGGACCACAAAGAGATAGCCCTATGGCCCCATGGGCCGGTACCAACCAGAGGCTACGCTCCCAAGCCAAGGATGTCAGTGCGAGATGGGCCAACCATGCATACCTGTAATAACCCCCCCCCCCCCCCACACACATCAAAGAACTGCCACAGCGTGAATTGTGGCACAAGAAACCGTAGTATACACCATACATATTGAACCTGTTCATTGTACAACATCCTCTCTAGATACGATACCATCACCTGACCAGCGCCCATGCCTGGTGTAGAGGCGTGCCATCGTTATGTATTCGTTATATATTCATTATACTTTTCTTGTGGCATGTTGCGTATGATAGTAGTGGTCCTGGGGCAGTAAACCAGGTTCTGGGTTTGATACAAAGCACTCGCGGAGGACCACAAAGAGATAGCCCTATGGCCCCATGGGCCGGTACCAACCAGAGGCTACGCTCCCAAGCCAAGGATGTCAGTGCCAGATGGGCCAACCATGCGTACCTGTAATACCCAAACTCGCCCCCCTCCCCCCCCCACACACATATCAAAGAACTGCCACAGCGTGAATTGTGGCACAAGAAACCGTAGTATATAACATACAGATTGGGCCTGTTCATTGTACAACATCCTCTTTAGATACGATACCATCGCCTGACCAGCGCCTGTGCCTGGTGTAAAGGCATGTCATCATTATATATTCTTTTTATATTCGTTGTATTTTTCTTGTCGCATGTTGCGTATGATAGTAAAATTATAAACCAATGGGATTTGTGGTATTGAGTCACAAGATGGTGTCTGCTGCGGGATCAAATGCACACGCTGTCCAATCACGTACGTTTGCAGGCTTTGTAGGGCCACACAAATACAGGATGGCAGCGGAGGAC
This sequence comes from Eutreptiella sp. 'Long Island Sound 2002', assembly GCA_964036045.1. Classification (NCBI taxonomy): domain Eukaryota; phylum Euglenozoa; class Euglenophyceae; order Eutreptiales; family Eutreptiaceae; genus Eutreptiella; species Eutreptiella sp. 'Long Island Sound 2002'. Next base: position 17,396,817 of record OZ038382.1, read on the forward strand.
GATCGCAACAACGAGAAGGAAAGCAGTTTTAAATCTTTTTGTACTATCTGAAACAGGCATGGATATAACAGGGTGGGGGGGGGTCCGGCCCAGACCCCCCCCCCTCTGGTCACCAAAAACGTTACAAAAAACAGTTACAAAAAAAGTTGCACAAACTGCTCGTGTTGGGCAACCATTAGCCCGTACATGTACACTGGGGGGGGGGGGGGTATGCAACGTAGGACGCACACCACAATATACAGGCACAGAGCCCTGTGGATGAAACGTTACAAATGTCATTCAACGTGAAGTAATGTCCTTCACTGTCATCACTCATAATGACAGTATTGTCTTGTTCACTGCAGCTAGCAATACTTGAGCTGTTACTATCACTGTCACTATCGCTGCTACTGCTACTGGATGAACCTTTACTAATACACGCAAAGGAGGACAAGGAGCTTGCTCCATCTGACATGTCAGGCAGCAAAACCAGCAGCAGCAGCAACAGCATCCAGGCCGGCAGCAGAAGAAGCGGCCCATTGTGGCAAAAATGAACAAAAGGGCCTGCAACAACAGAATACACAAACAGTGTACAAATACCTGCAGTCACAATAAATTTTGCAGTGCAAGTAGGCACATTTCCAGTAAATTTGCAGTACAGGCAGGCACAGGTGATACACCCAGCACCAAAACAACACAACCGGCACGAAAACAACACAACCAGCACCAAAACAACACGATCAGCACCCGAACAACACAACCAGCACTGAAACAGCGCAAGCAACACCAAAACAGCACAATCAGCGCCCACACACCACAACCAGCACCGAAACGGCACAACCAGCATCAAAACAACACAACCAGCATCAAAACAACACAACCAGCACCAAAACAACACAACCAGCACCAAAACAACACAACCAGCACCAAAATAACACAATCAGCACCAAAACAACTCAGCGAGTACAGAAACAGCACAACCAGGCGCCGCAACAGCACACCAAACACCGGAACAGCACAACCGGGACCTGTGCCTGCAGGTTACTCTGGTGAATGATAGTGCAGTGGGTACTGCCACGCCGAAGCAACCCAAGATCAATCTGTTGCATAAAATGCCGAGAAAAACTAGATGTCACAGTTGTAGTGGAAATGTTGCGTCAGATCGAGCATAAAAAGATTCGCAAAGTCAGGCAGTGTGGCTAACTCATCATACATTTGAAACATGAAAAATATAAGATAATATAAAATAAAAAAAATGAGGTTAAATGAATTTTTTGGGGTAATCGGTAATAATTGCGCCATCAGTGATCCCACGAAACGCGAGCTGTGAAATGGTCAATGGAGAGGGTCTGCGGGATCTGCCAGTGTGGTGCTGTCATCATATTCCGTGCTTCCATCGCATTGCACATGAGATGGTGTATCAACGGTTGTGCAATAGTAAGCAGCGCGGTGTGCATGGGCGGACACATTGGTCTTTCACTTGGGCGGATCAGGTGATCGGGAGCCGTTGGGCGAAACAACACCACCGAGAACAGTGCCTGAGATAGGATCGAATCCCCTTCCCACTGTTGCTTCTTCTCTGACCGACGAAGAACGAAGGGAAAAACCGAAACGACAACACAAACACACGGAAATTACTACTGTCGGACTCGCTACGGGTCGAGGAGCGCAGGGCGGTTGCAAAAGCGGTTGGGGTTAGGGTTGGTTAAAGCGATTGAAGTGGGCCGCGAGCAGCTGTGAAGGCGTTTGGCAGGGGTTTGGGCACATCAAACAACAGCTGAGACAGGACGGCCTCTTGCAGAAGGGGCGGCAGAACAGGGGTCCTTTAGCCCAAGCGCCCGGTCAGCGATATGCCGCGCTCAGAATTTGCCCTGCCGTGCTTTTCCCATTCGCGGCTGAAGGAAGGCCACGCCGCTTACTGCCTCCGCAGTATAAGCGAGATCCGCGTGGTCGAGCGCATCGGACAGAGCCCTGGGGCTGGCGGTGGTCATGGTGACTGCCTTCGACTTGTTGCGGTTCAGGGCAATGGTGTTGTCGCGGTCATACCCGAAAGGGCTGAACGGGTGAAAATCCTCCTCCGCCGGGTCAAGCGGGTCGTCTCCCGCCGGGCCACTGGACTTTGCGCCCTCTTCAATGCCGAGGGAGGCCAGCATCGCCAGTGGAGAGCCGAGGGTCGGGCTCAGGGGACGGGCCTGGGCCGCAACTATTTGATCGCCGGGGCCCAGGCCCGGGGCCTCGGGGTCGATAAGGGCTTCGGGCGGAGGAAGCGAGGAGGCGGTGGAGGTTGACGAGGGCGCACCCGACGCCGTAGCGAACACTGGGACCGAGGGTGGGGTGGCGCCTGGCGGTGGCGGCGGTGGCGGGTGGTCTGCGATGCGCAGAGGTTGTGTCGGAGGTCGGAGTGAAGGATCGGACCGACGTGAATCGGTGGATACCCCAACGGCGGTATCTGGGGCGCCTGGCGGTGGAGGCGCGCCGTGGGGGGGAAGCCCCGCAGCAAAGGCTGCGGGGCCGGCGGGGGGGGCGGCCGTGGCGTCGAAGAAGGGCGGGGGCGGAGGGGGAGGGGCATCGGTAACGGGCGGCACTGGGGCCGGGACAGCGCCGGCAGACCCTGCGACAGCGGGACCGGCACTGCCCAGTTCCGGCCAAGACGGCGGAGGCGGGCCGGTCGCCGGCCCCGTGTCGAACAGCTGCGGCGGGGCCCGACCACTGGGGGCCGGCAGCAGCGGCGAGGGTGGGTCTACCCCCAACCCGGGGCATGCGGCGGTGGGGCTGCCCTGAGGGCCGCCCCGGGGCGTCGAAGGGTCTGTGGCCCCGCCGATGTGCGGCATCGGCGACGGTCGTGGGAGGGCCTGCCCGGGCTCCGGGGGGCCGGACGAGGGGCAGAACGGGGGGTTCTGAGTGTGCCGGCGTCTGGGACTGGGCATGAGGCCCCCCACGGAGCTGTGGCTGGAGCCGGAGCCGTGCGTGGATCGGCGCGCGAGGCGGTGCGCGGGGCTCTGGACGGGGCTGTGGCCGGGGCCGGCGTACCAGGCGCCGTAGGCCCCCCCGGGGTGACGCCCCGTGGAGGCGAGCGAGTGCCGGTGCTGCGCGGCGCAGTCGGTGGAGACCACGGAGAGGACGGAGAACTGGGAGAACTGGTGTCGGTCCCTCGCCGGTTTGCGGAGACTGACGTCGGACTGGCCGGACTCGCTGCGGATGCGCAGGGAGCACTTCAGCATCTCCGTCAGATGTTGGCAGTCGGGCAGGTTGTCGACGATCGGCAGTAAAGAGGGGCTGCGCGACGCCGTGAAGCGCCGCTGGGCAACCTGGTCCGCCTGGATGGCGCTTTGGCTACTGGACATCTCTGCCAGGCCATCGAGCCGCCGCAGCGCGCTCTGCCCCTCCTCCGCCCCCTTCGCCGCTGCGACCAGATCGGCGGAGGCCGCGCCCACGGCATCCAGACACGACGGGTACGCCCGCCCGCACTGCGCGAAGTCCGCGCGGCTGAGGACCCACAGCGTTGTGGCCGATGTGGTCCGCACGGTGCCGGTGCGCCCCACGTCCATCAGCAGCGAGGCCTCCCCGAAGAAGGCGCCGGGCCCAATCACCACCTTCTCCTCCAGGTCGTCCCCGATCACGGCCACTTGGCCGCTGACCACGAAATACATGCAGCCCTCTACGTCCCCGCGGCGGCACACGACCGCGTCCGCTGGGAAGACCCGTGGGACCAGCGCGCGCGCCATCATCTGGACGAAGCCGAGCGTCCCTGCGGCGTCGGCGAACAGGGGAACGCTGGCGATGAGCTGCGCCTTGTCCATGAGCTGCGCGCCCACGACTTCGTCGATGCGGTCCTCGGCGGCCCGGCGGATGCCGTGGACGGGCGCTGGGTGCGCCTGCTTGACCGCCTCCAACGCCCGTCGGCTCAGGATCAGGACCGTGCAGAAAGTCTTGGCCACGGTGCTGGCGGTGCGCTCGACATTCTCAAGAACGGCGATCTCGCCGAAGAAGGAGCCGGGGCCCAACCTTTCCCGCTCTTCCCCCGCTGCATCCAACACCACCACTTGCCCATTAACTAAGAAGTACATGCAATCACCGACGTCCCCTGAACAGAGCAGATCGTCGAGAAAGGCGACAAGAAACAACTGTGAAGGTGATCCAGAGGAAGGAAAGCATTTTGCAGAGCACAGACCTTGGCTCGGCAGTGCTGGGTCCTGCCAGTGCTCCCCTGATGGGTCGCGTTGGCCGGACACCTCCTATGCTGACAGAGCCGGAGGCTCCGCCGCTGGCTCACATCACGTCTGCTCAGAGGTTGCTTGGCCATAGCCTAGTCTGCTGTGCATTGCCTTGTGAGTGGGCTGCGTGTTGTACACCATCGCGTGGTGTTGCATCGGCGAAAGTTGTCGGAGGGGGAAGGGGACCCCCCGTCCCGGCGTGCCAGCCCTGGCAGCCGGTGATCTAGAGATGCACCAGGCAGGGATGGGGATGCCAGGGGGAGAGGCCCCCGCCCCCGGCACGACATTGCGTCTCTGCTCCATGGAATTGCCACGCGACATCACGTCGTACTATCACAAGATTTCTTGCAGCATTTGGCTGTTGGCACTCATTGCTGCCGCCTCTTGCAACATGCCCCCGACCACTCGTCCTCTGCCCCCTGTGTGACATTCCGTCTGGTTGTTGTTTCTTTACGGGGCCATGGACAGTCACCCGTTCTTCCCTTCGCATGTTGCGTCGGGTCGCTGCTTTCTGTTGGCCATTGCGGCCAGTGCTCTTGCTGGCGTTGTTTCCGCGTTTGCGGAGCCCAGTGGTTGGTGTGCTTGGGCTGTGTTGGATGTGGCATGGTGTGCCGTTTGCGCGTCGGTGCGCCCAGTAGTTGGCGTATTGAGGTTTTGCTGGTTGTCGCTGGGGTTGTTCGACTGTTTTTGCCATCCACGCGCCTCTGTCCACAGGCCGTCCATAAGCTGTCTCGCTGTGTTTCCGCGTGCGTGAGGCCCAGGTGCCCTGCTCCACGCGTTGTCCCGACTGTCCACCATATGTCCCTTTCCCCCTCACGGCTGGTCTGCCCCTAATGGGCTCCCACTCCTGTTGCGCAAACAGCCCACTTGGGCTGCAGGAGACACCCCCCACCTGATGCCGGTTGAGCAGGGGTTGCCCTGGCACCCGGTGGCGACGGGGTTGGCTGGCTAGGCCATCCCCTTTGTTATCGCCGCCTCCCATGCGCATGCTCTCCCATCCCCTCCATTCTGGTTCCCTCTCTTGGTTGCCTCTCCTGCCTTGCTGCGCCCCTCTTCCTTGTCTGCCGTGCTCGCCCTCGTCTCTCCTGGTGTGGCTCCCGCGTCTTGTGTGTCTGTATTGCTCCTCACCCGGTCTGTTGGCGCTCCTGGGTGCCTCTTTTGCGAACCCACTCCTGTCCCACCGGCTTGCCCCCTTGTATGTGGATTTCATGTCTCCGTATGACGTTGACTGTCCCGTGTGCGGTTGGCTGGTCACGGCCCTGTTGCCACCCCCGTGGCGGGCACCTCCCGGCGCGCGGGGCGCAGCCCCGCCCTTGTGGAGTACGCGGGCACCTCGTTGAGGGCGGGGGGCTTGTTTGCTGATGGCTTGCTCAGCATGCGCCGCATTTGGTGGTTGCTGCAGTGCTCGCACCTCACGGTCTCCTTGTGCATTGTGGTGCTTTTTTTTTTCCTGCCCGCACACTTGGTGTTGCTAGTGTGCGCCTGCGGGGGGGGGGGGGGGGGGCTGCATGTCGCTCCTTGCCTCCCGTTGCGGCTGTCAGCTGGTCCCACTGTGATTTGGGTGGCACCACTGGAGACTTCTGCACATGTCTCCAAATCTGCAAACTGACCTGTCAGTGGTGTTGTGTTTGTTGGGGTTGTTATGTGGTGCATGTGATGCGTTGTTGCTCTTGTGCTTTCTGGGCTGCTGAGGGGCTCCCTGTTTGAGGACTTCACTCTGGGCTGTCCACGCCTCGGAGCTAGGGACTCGTGTGAGTCCACCCCCTGTTTGGTCGTGTGCAGTGACCACCGATGGTTGGGACACTGTGTCTCATAAGCGTGCCCAAGGCCCCTGCACTAGGCCTTGGTGACAGAGGTTAGCTCCTCGTGGGCAGTACAGGTTCTAGGTCGTTGCCCAATGGTCAACCGCGTAGCCGGCTGCCAACCCCCTGTAGGGGCGACCCCCCTACTTAGGTTTAGGCTGCCTCCACTTCCCGGTGTGGTTGGGAAGGTGTTGGCTCCCAGGAGTGCATCAAGGAAGCATCCCTTCTATGTTGTGTGTGTTCGTGTGGCCTTGGTTGTCTTGTGTGGTGGGTGCGGTGTTGGTGTTTTGCACTGCTGCGCTGTGCTGCACTGCGTTGCCTTTGTATGCGCGTGCTCCTTTGGTGTGTACTGCGCTGCGCTGCTCCTTTGTGCGCCTCCGCCAACTTTGTGTGCCTAGGCGTTGGGCTATCTTGTGCTGCTTTGGTGTGTGTGTGCGGCTCTGTTCCGTTGTGTGGCTCTGTCGGCTCTGGCGTGCCGCACTGCGCTGTGTGCTGTGCTGCATCAAAAAAGAATGGCGGCCACGGCTACACGGGCAACGGCCACACTCTTCTATGGGGGCCAAGTCCCGGTAACCTCTGAAGACTTGGATGCCGCAAAACACCCGTAGGCGGGGCGGGGTCCAAGTATCTGGGGCCCACCAATGAGAATTGTATGCAGATATCCTCTGTGCGCCTTTGTCGGCTCTGTGTGACTCGGTGTTGCGCAGTCCTATACTGCTCTGGTGTGTGTTGTGTTGCTCTGTTCCGTTGTGTGCCTCTGTCGGCCTTGGCGTGCCGCGATGCACTGTGTGCTATGCTGTGTGCTATGCTGCATCAACAACAAATGGCGACCATGGCTACACAGGCCATGGCCATGCTCTTCCATGGGGGCCAAGTCCCGGCAACCTCCGAAGCACTTAGATGCCGCCACACACCTGCACGCGGGGCAGGGTCCAAGCACCCGGGGCTAGCCAATGAGAATTATGCGCATTTCTCACCTCCTTTACTCTCCTCTCATGTGTTCTCCTGCGTCTGCTCTATGGGCTTGGGCGTTGTGCTGCCCGGTGCTGCTGTAATGTGTGTAGCGCTGCGTCGCACCATGCGTCTGAGCGTCACTCCGCTCTGCGATGCTCTGTATGGCTGCGCTAGGTGCGTGTCGCGCTGTGCTGTGTGCTGTGTTGTTTGGCTATGCGCCGTTGTCTGCCCCGCATGCGTGTGTGTTGCATTGCTCTTTGCTGCTCCGTCGTGGTCTGTTCGTTGTCTTGCCTTGCTGTGGTGCGGGCCGCCTGGCGTGGCCCCACTGCGCTTAGTGCTTCTGACTCCCTCATCATGTTTGGGAGGCCGCTACGATTAAGCGTGCTAGGCGATCAGTGGGTAACAGTCTGCCCGGCTATGAGACTAGGACGCTCTCTCCTGGTAGGTCTCCATCTATGTGCACCACCGGCTGCCACTCCCCATGTGTGTAGCACACCCCATGTGGGTGGCAGCTACACTGCGGGGTACACTCCGACGGCCACGATGCGCACCCGGACCACCGGCATCGTGAGCCCTGGGCATATGAAGTACCACCTTGGTCATGCTGGGCATCGGTGTGTGGGCTAGCTGCCACTCGCGGGTCCGTACTATACTTATGTGCTGTGCTTCCATGAAGTCCACGGTCACATATGCAAAGCGTCGCTGCATCATCAGCGTGTTTGGCTCCCCTAGCCTTCTGCCCTCTTGTTCAGGGCCGTGTGTCGCTGCTCCTCTGTTGCCCTGGTGTACCTCACGTTGTTGGCGCTTGGTGCCTCTGTGTATGTCGGCATCGTGCCGTCTTCGGGCCTCTGTGTTTAACAGTCCGTCCTTGGCCTTCGCTATTTGTTTGAAAAGTTCCTCGGCCTTCTCCTTGTGGTGTGCGTTTTTGTCTGGGTGCACCTTGACAGTGAGCTGCTTGTATGCCCGCTTGATTTCCTCTGTGGTGGCCCTAGGGTACCGTACTCCTAGCACTTGATACCAATTCCCGGGCAGTGTGTCTGGTATGTCTGCGACTGGGTCCTTTCCTCCAGTGTGTGGGACCGTTGGCTGTTCGGTCCCCACTAGCCGGGGCTTGTGGGGCGTGCCCGCGCTGTGCGAAAAGTCGGCTGTTTTCCACCACCGGTAGCCATGGGTCCCTGGGTCTTGAATTCTGCACCCTACAGCCGCTGTTGGTGCACCAGGGATTTTTTTGTTTAGTCTGATGCTTGCCACGGGTCCCAGGGTCTTGAATTTTGCACCCCATGCTGCTTTGAATTGACCATGCATGCTTGTGTAGGTGGGTGGTTCCTCCACCTGCACAACATTGCTTCTTTTCACGCGGATTTCCCGTCCAAGCATGTGCTACGGCCCCTGTGTCATGCGCGACTGCACTCTGAAGCCATCATGCCCCACCACCACTGCCTCACATTTGTTGAAATCCATCTGCCACAGCCCTTGCAACCGCAACGCCGAACCTTTCGCATGGTGCCCTGCGCTGCCCACCACTGCTACCGCTGCGCATGCAGCCAATGCCAGCACCACCGCTTCAACGTGGGGGGTTGTTGCCAATGGTGTCACCGGGACCCTTTCATGCGTCCGCGCTCTTAGTGCCCTTGTCTGCAGGCCACTGGCTTGCTCCTGATTGCCATTATCCGGGGGCAAGCTACTCAAGTGGTTGTGTGTGACTGCCACTGTTTTGCCTCCCTTGGTGTGGTCCGCTTGCACTATTACCCGGCCGTTCCCGTCCCCTTGGATTATTTCTTCCGCTCCATTTAGTTCTGCCCTCCGCAACCCTGTGAGCCAAACTTTTGTTCCTGGTTGCCACTTGTCGTGGGCTGCCACTTGCTCTCGTTTTTGTTTCACTGTTGCTGCCCTTCGCTGTCTGGTGGCCTGGTCGTGGCTCTTCAGCCACTTTTTGAACCTGTTCACGAGCACCTGCGGGAGGTTGCACTCCCATAATGCCCCTGTGTATTCATTGATGCACCTATCGTGCACCATGCCCCCACAAATATATACGGCTCTGATTCATCAGGTTGCATTGCTTCGCAATGCCATCGGCTAGTGACCTGAAGCACAGAGAGCTACCTGCTGAATTTAAGCATATCACTTGGCAGAGGAAGAGACAGCAATCACAATGGCTTCAGTAATGGCGAATGAACCAGATTGACATGGTCTACCCGTATCGTTGTTCGTCACATGATGCGGTGAGCACTGGGTGCACTCCGGGATGCAATGCTGGCATAGGGATGGCTGTCACGGCTGCACAGACTTACTATGGCGCCGATCCAGAGTCAGAGTGGCCTGGGATGGTCCGCGATACCTGGGCTACAACCCTCCTGTCAAGAGGATTGGTCGGTGTTCTTAGCCATGGTGTGCACACACGCCAGACCCTAGAGTAGAGCCGCTTGGGACTGTAGGTCAAACGGCCAAGCATGTCCGTGGCAAGGCTCCATACAGACATGGGACCGATAGCGAACAAGTAGATTGATCGAAACGTGCAAAGGACTCTGCAAAGAGGGTTCAAAGTGCCTGAAGCTGTGGCAGGCAACCGGTGGTGGATGCTTCCCTGACAACCCTATGCCTTCCCACGGCACGTCAATCTCTTTGCCATCCCAGGGGTCCGGTTCCCAATCCCAAACCAATACCATGCAGCACATGAAGGTGCCCTTGACACAATGAAACCCGAGGACTCCGGCCACCAACGTGCTGTTGTCCCCCCCCCCCCCCCCAACCCCTATGTGTCTCCATCGGCCCGTCGTTTTGGCCCAGCCCATCTACCACAACCAAAAAATCATAGGCTGCTTCATACAAAATGCGGTGAACGCGGGAGCAGCAGCGCACCAAGTGGGGCATCCATGCCAGAGGCGACACCCCACGGCCACGCTCCATGATGAGAATCGAACACGCACACGCGGGCTTCGGTTGCCACACCCTCTCAATACAGAAAACATATCGTACGACGGAATTTGAACAAAAAGAAGGTTGGCTTGATGTTGTCCAGGATGCGGGATGGCGATTCGTGCCCCCTAGATCTCTTCTCGGCCTCACTCCACGGCATCTTGTGTTATGCACATTGCAGTATGTCTTCAAGAATATGATATAGTTTGACATGATTTGACACGTGACACATTGCACACATTACTTACAACACTTCGGGGTTGGGGGGTTCTGGAAAAGTGGATGCGAAAACAGAATTGGGGGCGAGCCCCAAAGCAGGAAGAACACAATTGGCTGCATGACCCGTGCCGTATTGGGTCCCCAAATTGGGGTGGGGAGAATATGCTGCATGACCCCTGCAGTACCGGGGTCGCGAAGGGGGGTAAGAGACAGTTGGCCACTGAACCACTGCCGTGTTGGGGTCCTCAAAGCGGGGAGCATGGATTTCTGCCATAACCAACGTATTCAGCCGAAAAGGGGTTTTACGTTGTAACCGGGGCGCTGTATCCAGTTTTTCAGAAACCCCGTGCAATATGTAATAGTAGTAATCGGTATTAATTCCACTTTTCTTTCCAGTTTCACCTTTCGTAAATCTACAGTCTGACGTATGAAAAGCTATGAAGCATTAAATGCGCATCAAACGTGAGATATATAGATAAACACTAGTGAAAAATTGAAAACGTATCCAATATCATACACAGTCCATATCTAATATATTTTAAATCATTGCATATTAGCCAACGATATCATAAATTCCGCACTTGAAATGTAATACATATCACATTTTACGGTTTTGCATTTCGTATGTGTGAAAATATGTTGTTTGGATAGTGGGGTGCTTTAGAGGGGATGAGGTAGCAGGAGACCCAAGGGAGAGAGGTGGTCAATGGGAAGAGGGGAGAGACCGCGATGGCAAATGAAGGCCTCCGGCTCAAAAGTCTTGTATGTCAGGGACGAGACCATCAGATCACTAAACTTGTCATCCTTCATGGCCTCTGTGAAGAGGGGCACTCTGCACAACAGTGTGCGCCTGGCGTGCTCTTGCAGCTTCATGACCGCCTGGATTCGGGATTGAGCAAGCTCTTTGATGGAGGCCACGCTCTCCGGTGCAGCTTTTCCAACAGACTCGAAATCCGACTTGGTCAGTGCCAGCACGTGGCAGTAGGTCTTGGTGAGAATGGTGGCGGTCCTCTCGGTCTCACTGAGGACCGCAATCTCTCCAAAAAAGGAACCAGCACCAAGAACGACCACCTGCAGCAGAGCAAGAGCGAAGCTCCGTGGAGCCCTGCAAGCCAATGGCCCCGGGCAGTGGCGCCCAGGTGGGACGTGTGCGCTCCCAACACTGCATCGAGCAACACGGCCAAGTCACTGTGTCAGACTGCGAAGGGCAAACAGCGATGAAGGCTATGGTGGCAGGTGCAGCTGGAGTCCAGGTGGGTTCGCTGATCAACCTGTGGCCCCTCTCGTCTCATTGCTTTCGCCGAAAGGCACTGGGGCCTTTCGGAGATGTTGGTTGTTTGAGCCCCAGATCAGTGGCCCCTGCGTTGTCTAACGCCGGCAAGGGAAGTCCGCCCATGTACACATACGTGCAATGGGGGGTCCCCTTCCGGCTAAACCTCGTCTCCTGGCGTCCGTTCGTCCGCGTTCGTCCGTCTCGCTGGCCAAGGTCGGCCTCGACCACCACACCGGCGCAGCAACACGTCTTAATGACACCAAATAACAATCAACGCAGCAGCAGCAGGCCATATGTGGGGTACCCTAGACCCATGGCGATGTTCCGAAGCGCACATTTTTGATGGGCAGCCCACGACTACACCGACACAGTGCCCTAGAGTAAAGGCTGCAATTCCCAGTTGACACTCATATGCGATACATTGCAGGCTTGGTACACGTTTTGCTTTCCCTCTTTTCTAACTCAGACATTGGCGAATGGTGTAGAGCCCCTCAGCGTGCATAGACCCTGTGCCTAGATTGATGCGTGATCGGCGAACCATGAACCGTATGCCAATGCGGCATGTCCCGACGTCCAGGAGCCAGGACGGTCCCGGGGGCGCAGACTCAATTAATTACTGTACAGGGGCGCAATCATCATTTGACACTGCAACAGTTTTGCGGCGAAACATCTGCACGCTGCTTTGCCAATAGGGCACAACACAAATGTACTATTTTTAGTTCGGCAGTGCCAGACCTCTGCTGCGTGCATATAACTATTGTACAGCCATGGAAACCTGGCACGACCAACAAACAACCCCCAAGTATCTAAGGAGGATTGCAATGCTCAAAGAATGCAACGTGCCCCAGGAGAAAAGAACATCCACAAGGGACCACGGCAGGTAGGCGATGGCGGCCTGACTCAACCCGGCGCCTTTCCCCTTGTGTATTTCTTTGACAGTCAGCGCTATTCTTGAGAGCTCTACGCCGCCCTGCACCATCATGAAAGCAACAAACGTGTTGGGCCAAGGGGCACATGCATGCAATCGAGCAGTGAGTGCCGTTGGCTAACCGCATGACGCCATCGATTTGACACCATCTGCCGTCAATTGTTTTTTTCATTTTTTTTTGGGGGGGGGGGCACGGCGACCTTGCAAAGCCCGCTCACCAGAAGGCACTCGAGAAATCTGTCGGAATCAAGGATCAGAGCTGTCCAATTCTACGATTGTCCCACAAGGCGGTGCGGTTGACCAACCACCGCCGAGTGGACATCATTGCAGCCGCAGCGACGCAACATCGGATTGCGTAGTGGGAGATTTGACATTGGCAATAGCCTCTGTTCTCTGCCGGCAGGGCAGTCCTTCAGCACTCCCCCTGCCAAGGGCAGGTGGGAAACTAGAGAGGTGGCGTTGTTCAGCCGTCATGCACCTGACTCCTGAACTAGAGGAACCCGTTTCAAATCCCATTCAGCAGGACGGCTGTCCTGGGACGGTGCAAGGGATAAAGGGCAACTTCGTGCTGGCGTCCAGAGATCGCCCGTGCAACCTCCAACCTCACCCACCTCACCTGAAGTGGGAAGGTCGGTCGAGCGCCATCACACCTCTTTACCATTGTCGTCCAGAACGGCGACCTGGCCGTTGACGATGAAGTACATGCAGTCCCCGATGGTCCCCCGATGGAACACCACCGTTTCGGGCATGAGGGTCTGGGACTCGAGCTTTTGCACCGTCATCGACACGAAGTCCCGGTTCTGGCAGGCCTCCTTAAAGATCGGGACTCGCTGCAGCAGGGAGGCCCCGACTGCACAGTCAATCTTGGACCTCAGGTCGTAGGGGAGGTCCCCCATGGGGTCCTCCTCCTTCCCTCCCACATGGCCAGTGGTGCGGAACGCGTACCGATAGTAATTGATCACGTCCTTCCGGAAACTGATGGGCAGGTTCTGGTAGGCCATGGTGTCGCTGACCAGCTGCAAATGATCCCGGTGCCGGGTCTGCAGTGATGAAGTCGTCAGGGCGTCGGAAATGGTGGTGATCATGACGGCGTAGAGAATAATCCCAGTGGCAACGGTGAAGAGCAGAAGGCCGTGCTGCAGGTCCGTCAAAGGCATGCTGGCGCCCCGGCCCAGTCCCGTCATCACCTTGATCAGGGCAGAGCGTTGCGGGGAGGAACAAGGCAGAATGGGGGGCTCGATTCAGGGAGCACAAGGCAGGGCAGGGCAAGGCTGGACAGAAGAAGGCAGGGCAGGGCTGGGTAAGGTACCCCCCGCCCCTTGTCCTAACACGGGCCAGTTCTGGTTCAGGGGGCCAAAATGCGGACACACGGGGTTGCCGTGTTTGGACAAGCCCGTGTTACTGCGCGGCACGTACCACAGAACACAAGTTGCAGACAAAAGCCACCCCTGCCCCTACACTGACTACAAAAGGGTGCATGCGACGCAGAACACAAGAGCACATAGAATTACTACTACTGCCATAATTTAAAACAGCCATAATGTAACACGCCATGATCTAAAACACCATAATTTAAAACGCTGGGGGTTTTCAGGGAGTTCTGGATTTGGCCACTATTTAAAACGGTCAGCCGCACTTCTCCTGACCAAAGGTGGTTTTTCTCATGGAAGCATTTGCTGTTTAGAGCCAATCACACAATCCAATGTGATCAAAACCTGTGTTCATCAACATAGTACTACGGTCATCACTTTGATTCTGTGGCATTTTCTTGCATTGTTTGCCAGGTACAAACCCCAACAACAGGGGTAGTAAAAACACCGCCCACGGACCTTTGTGGGCGGGTGGGCGGCTGTTTGAAAAAAATGGTGGTTTTTCCCGTTTTTGACTGTTTGCGGCGTTTTTTTTGTGTTTTTTTGTGGAAAATATTGTTTTTGTACATTGCTATGACCTCAAATGCATTTTCCAGGGCAATTCAAAGGTTTTCAAAGGTTCACAGGATGGTGTCACTCATCAGCTCAACCAAACAACAACACAAAACAGAAAGAAAACACTGTGTTGCGGATTGGTTGCTTCGGCCTTGTGACCCGAAGTGGCGTTTTCCCACCATTTTAAATCGTTGGTTTGGTGTGTGTGCTGGTAGTTGTGTGTTGACATATTCATGTATCGCGGCAGTCGGGGTGTTTTTTTAGGTGGGTTTGCCCAAGGACTGCCGGGTGGACGTTATCTCCTAGGTCGCTCTGGATGGTCAGTGTTATATCCGGTTACGTTTTGGATGCTCACTGTTATTTCCTGGTGTGCTCTAGATGGTCACTGTTCCTTACTATTGTGCCCTAGATAGTGACTGCTATTTCCTGGTGTGCTCTGGATGGTCACTGTTATTTCCTGGTGTGCTCAGGATGGTCACTGTTATTTCTTGGTGCGCTCTGGGTGGTCACTATTATTTTCGGGGGCGCTGTGGATGGTCATTGTTATTTCCTGGTGCATTCTGGATGGTCACTGTCGCCTGCTGCGTGCACAAGCAAGACATGTCACACGGAGGCAAACACAAGGCAAAGCACTGAAACTACACCGATGAAAAACAAACATTGTGCGCGGGCGCACCTGCCCGACTGCTAAGACAACTAACAACTAATGTCCGCCTCAAAAGTCCAGCGCGCAACATCACGTGCTTGTATGCTGCCACAATCGCTACCGCGGCGCCCGCTTGCAGGTCTTGCAGGCCGAGGAATGCAAGATGGCTCCGGCCTGCACGCATTGTTCGCGTGTACACCAACTCCTGCTTGTTGGCGCTCGAAATGCAGCCATGGGCGGCCAACTTCAATTGGGGATTGAACCGGCGCCTAACCTGCTTTTTCGTTGGTGGCGGTGACAGTCGTGGTTTTGGAGCACACACCTTGCAGATCATCTCCACGCGATAAGGAACTTGCACTGTGCATGCGACATGCACCTGGTGCTTGCATGACTTGCAGGGCCGCATGGCATCCCCTGGTCGGGAGTTGCACACACGACACACACACTGGAAGCATTTGGCCCCTTGTGTGCACAGTGCATGCACCTGCTAGCCACAGCCGGGGCACGAAACAATGTCGCCGAGGAGCTTCTCCCCACAGCAGCCACATGCCGCCAACTCGGATGCCGGGTTAAAGAATGTCAACACACCACCTTGGCGTTGTCCGGAATCTAATCCCATGTCGTCGGAGGTAGCGGGAGGTGACGGGACATCCGCATCAGGCGAGGTAGAACGGAACTGCCAGCCATTGCGTGTCTTGGCGTTCTTGGCCGCACGGGAGACTTGGGTGGCGAACAACTCAATACCTTGCTCCTTTAGGTGAGCGGTGGCGTCGGCAACGGACGGAAAGTAGGCCCATGTCCCGCCTGCTTCAGGGCATAGCCACACAGGAGGCATGGACTAACAAAGGAAACATGGAGACATGGGTCAAACAAAACGCAGATGCATGTGACAACGAATAATACCACCGGACCCTTTTGTTGACTAACAGCCTTCTTATTTGTGAGCCATTGTTCTCATTAGCGCACTTGCCACACACCCATTCATGCACATTTGTTGTTTCGCACTGACTATGGGGCAGTTCCTTTTGTTAACTAAGACGTGACATTGCAGCATGGCGGGATGAAGGAAGGAAGGAGGATGACGTGGGTAAGCCGATGAACCTGTTCAGACCAGTGCCAAATGCGAACAAAAAAAAAACAACTTTGTAAAATTATGAAAATTTTGCTTTTCAACGAACGCCGGAAAAGATGGCACATGCGCAAAAAAAGTCAAAAACACACAAAAAAAAACACCGAAAAACGCCGGGAAGCGGGGGGAAAACGGGGGGAAACAAAAAACAGCGTTTTTTTTCATTTGACCACGTGGCGAGGCACCTATTAGGTCACCCTTGCCCAACAAGGGCCAAATATTGCATTGGCACCCGTGGCCATAATGTAAAACGCCATAATTTAAAACGCCGGGGACACCGTTTGTAAATTTGACCGTTTTTGAATATGGCAGGAATAGTATAGCTACACCAACACTTTGACACGCATATGGACCCTTCCTACAGCCTGCACAAAGCTACAAACCACATTCTCTGTTGGATTGGAACCGCAAAAACCATGGTTTGTCTGCTTCCCTGGACCCCCGCTCCCTCAAGACATAGGCACAGTATAAGTCGAACAACCATCTGACAGGCGGGAGCGCGCGGCTTGGGACTTCGTGCTGATGACCCACCCAGCCGTGCGCATCTTGTCCATGAGCATGGTAGTTTGCACGCGTATGTGGTGCGCGTCTACGGACACCAGCAGGATATCATCCGCGTACTGGATGAGGATCACTCCCCCCGGGAAGTGGAGCGTGAGGTAAGCGGCCAACACCTTGAGTGCCGGCAGTCCAGCCTAAAGGGAGGCTGGGAATGGCGTACGTGACCCCTTTCACGCGGAACCGGAAGCTGGTAGAGTACTCCGGAGGAAGGAGTACCGACCAGAACATGGTAGAACCGTCGAGCTTGGTAAAATACGCCGAGACATTTTGGGATCGCAGTAGCTCAAGGAGCGCCGCGAGTTGCGCCATGCTAGGGAGCTCAAACGGGCGTGGCAGAGGCCCCATCATGGCATTCAGGAGGCGGAGATCTGCAATTAGGGCCCCTTTCTCCTGCGATTTAGGCTTTGGGAAGGCGCGTAAGTTGGCGGTCATGTCATGGTGGTAGCGTATGAGGAGGCCGTCCTTGTGCGTGGCCTTGGCGAGAACAACCCACGCCCGGTCATCCGAATCACCTAGGTTTGGTGCCACACTGAGCGCCCGTTAGATGTCTCGAGGGAGGTGCCTTTTCCACACATCTCCGTGGATAGGGATGGAGCCTGCTGCCCCAATGCCCTTGCTGGCGACATGTAAAGGTAGGGTATCGCTGCGGTTCTGCTTGGGCCGGGGGTTGGTGTCCGTGACAGGTGAGATATCATCTTCCCGGGGGTCGCGCTCAGCCAGTACCGACATGACATCACAAAGATGTTCAGTGGTCTCCAACCATGTCGTCGTGTCCCATGCCCGATTCATGGTGAGCATAGCCATGTCCTCCACAAGGGGCACAATCGTGCTGATCCGTGGTCCTTTGATGGACATGCGTTGCGCCGCCCTGTGTATTGCATCCCGTAATGCGGCCAAAGCGGTCATTTGATGCGGCTCTGTCCAATTGTGTTCCACTGCATGTACCGTGCCTCCTTCCTAGGCGCGAGGAGGTTGTAGCCCCAAAATGGGGCGTGGTCTGTTTGTGGCCCAGGATTGGTGCCGTGCTCGTCCGCGTCGGAAGGTGGGGCCAGAGGTGCGATTTGCGGAGGAACCGGTGGCATCTTTCTTTGCGGGGCTGGTGTTTCACCCGTGGGTATGTGCGGCCGTTTGTCCGGACGGGGTGGCCCATGTGGCTCGCCGGAGGCCCCCCTGGTCGCCGATGGTGTTGTGGTGGCACCACCAGCTGCTGCTCCGTCTGTGGACGTTGGTGCATGCTGGATTCCCTCCTGGGACGCGTAGATGGGCTGCTCGGGGCAGACCTGGGGGCCACTGGGGCTGGGGTTGATGTTGCTCGGTGTGCCCGTCGTGCTTTGCCCCACCTCCACGTCGTCGACGGGCATGTCTTCAGAGCCTGGGGCTTGTAGCGGGCCAAGTGCGCGCGGCATGGCTGGTCGCCGCGGTGAAGGCGGGTGATGGGCCCTGTGGGGTGGTGTGCCAGCTCCTGGTTCCACATCTGGCTGCTCGGCTGGGGCTGGTTTCACAACATTTGGAGGTGCTGCAAATTCGCTGTGGGTTGTGCAGGCCGCGTCTGCATCGACGTCGGCGTCTGTGTGCAGGTTGGGCTCTAGCTGGACCATCGGGCTGTGGTGGCACGCGTTAGTGTTGTTACTGTGTGCCGATACCGTCGCAGGTGCTGGCGGGTAATCGTCCGTTGGCGGGGGTTTAGCAGGCTGTGACTCATCCGCTCCACGCCGTGGTGTATCACACAACATTGTGCGCGTCGCATCGCTCTGGCCCGGTGTCAGCGCATCCGTTGGCGGTTCACTTGTTTGGGGCTAGATGTCACAGTCCGAGTGGCGCTGCGCGTCGCAGTCCACAGACTCCTCACCCGAGCTCGACGAATCGTGGTCATTGAAGTGTGGGTTGCCGACGACGTGTGCAGGCGGGGGTGCTTTGCGCGGCGCCCGGGTTGTGATAGGGGCCCGGGCTTCACGTGGCCATAAATCTTTGGTGGTGATGATGCTACAGTCGAGGTCCCTGGCGGGTGAGCTGGTGTATCTGGCAGGGTGGGGCGGGCATAGGGTGTCTGGAAGCGTCCATGTCGGTGGCTGGCGAGCGTAATGGCGAGCTTGCCGGGGGGACCTCCACTTGGCCCATTGCTGGAGGCCCATGGTGGTGCCTCCGAGCCCGACGTATGCTTGGTATGTGGGTGCCTTCCACAAGATCGTGGAGGCATTGTGCGGCCAATCCATCGCCGTGAAGAGGGGTGTTGGAGGACCTTGAGCGATTGGGGCGCTGCCGCCACCACTCAGCATGGGCGAGAACTTTCTTCGCCGTGGCTTGTGCAGCCGTATTCGCCCTCCACGTCGGCGATGTCGGCATCTTCACGTGGGACGGCATCGCAACCCCAGATTTATCACGTTCTGGGACCAAAAGGTCAATGCTGAGTGGGTCACTATGCCGCTTAGCCTGTTCTTAGCCTACATCCGCCGATTCCCACAGCTGGACCAACTCCCGCCCTGTGGCCCAGACTCGGGGCTTGGCCAGGTGTGCAGTGCCTTTGTCGATGGCCCGCACTTAGAGCCACATTGTGGCGGTAACCACTTCTGGGAGCAACTGCAGCTTGACCAGCATGTGGAATCCACACACGGTGTTGTGAGCCACCAATCCGCCGCGCCGTCGGTGGCCAAGAAGGAGGAGGCGGCTCTTGATGGCAAGCTGGACGTGGGTGTCGTCGCCGTTACCCATGAGCCTGTTGCGGACGGCGCACGGGTAGGTGTCCTGTGTGCCCTTGGCGAACGCCCGCGTGGCGAATGTGAACGTGTCTGCAAGGCTGCCTCAGAGCCCAACCCCGAGTGCTGCGCGGTATGCGTCCCACGCGGCAGCCACTGTGGTCGTCCCTTGGCCAGCCACTGGGTTTTGGTGGGGTAGGGTCGGGCCTGGGGGGGTCGGGGAGCTGGCGGTTCAGGCTTGGGGGGGCTGTCCGCCCTGTTGTTGGAGCATGTGGAGCAAGGCTGCGCTCCAGTCCACCGCCTGTGCGTTGCTGCCTCCGGGTTGGTGTGCGGTGGCGGTGGCGATGGCTCCCGGCGTGGGTTGGGGGCACGGGAACTGGGCCCAGTGCATTTGTCCATGGGGTTGGCGGCGGCGCGTTCATGTCAAAGGCGTGGTTGTTATTAACCTAGAGTGTTTGGGGCCCCACTTGCTGTACTTGGCCTCCCTGTGCTTTCCAGGGGCACATGCGGGCAATGTGCCCACAACCGCCGCAGTTGAAGTACACGGTGCCTGTCTCTGCTGCGGTCATTGGGGGTTGCCTTGGCGTCAACGGGCCCTGTGGGACAGGGTGGGCCGTTACTGCTAGGGCAGATGGACGTCCCTGCCTTTGGCCCGGAGTTCTTCATTGAGAACGCGCCACACCGCGGTGGGCAGTGCCTGCTTGGCCTAGACTCCTGTTGTGTCCTCCAGGGCAAGCTCCTTCAGCACTGCTGCCAGGGATGTCATCCACGCATATGGCAGCGCCTCCGTGAGGAATCGGTCCACCGCTGCCGCTGTGAGTGGGGGAATGAGGGATTGGCGCATCTGCTCGACTTCCTAATTTTGAGCGGAGAGTAGCGCCACTATCTCGTGTATCCTACTCTGGTCTGTGGCCACGCCACCCGTCGCAAGGCCTGGTGCATCCGCGGGTGGGATACTGGTAAATCGGAACTCATTGAAATCGGGTCTGAGGCCCTTCTGAGCCGCGTACGCACCCAAGGCACACATTGCCGCCGTGCGGTCAAAGTCTAACCGTGCAGCCGTCACGATTGTGGCCAGCTGCTATGTGGTACCCTCGGCTTCCATCAAAT
This sequence comes from Eutreptiella sp. 'Long Island Sound 2002', assembly GCA_964036045.1. Classification (NCBI taxonomy): domain Eukaryota; phylum Euglenozoa; class Euglenophyceae; order Eutreptiales; family Eutreptiaceae; genus Eutreptiella; species Eutreptiella sp. 'Long Island Sound 2002'. The sequence goes on from OZ038382.1 coordinate 17,417,166, forward strand.
ACTCTTCCATGCCCACCTCCCACTTGTCGAGGTCTGCGGCGTATGTGCTACGGCTAGCAATAGCGGCATATGGCCTTGCAACCTAGCGCACCCATTCGAGCACCGTAGGGTGCGGCTGTGCGGGTGCCGGGTCCGATGCCATGGCTATCGGCCCCTCATCGGCGGGTTTATGGGGAACGCGCCGGAAAACTCCTGCGATGAAGTCAGGCTACAGGTGGCGGCGTCCTTTGTAGGTCACCATTGCGCGTGTGGCCTCCCCAACATCCAGGGCCACTCCCGCCTGCGTGGTCATAGCAGCAATCGCCCCTTCTGGCACTTCTTGCTCAGTGAGGGCCTCCAAGAAACCCAGTTCCCAATCATCGAGTTGCTGCTCAAAGTGGGCGCTTTTCAGTAGGGTCTGGTATGGGCCCTGTACCCATTTTGCCCAGGCAAGTAGGGAGGAGTTGGCTGCTGCGGGGCTCGTTTCCGCCGGTGTCATGGCTATGTCTCCCTTCTTAGCATCGCTTTTGGCAGGCATGCCGCCTCGCACGGGGCCCGGTATCTCGAGGGTGGAGCAGGCCCCAATACCGTAGTATGCCACGGACCATTCATTGTGTGTTAGTGGTTTGCCTGCGAACACGAGCCGTTGCTGGCCTATCAGCACACCCCATTTTTCACGAATGCACGTTTTGATGCTGCTGACGGGGTCGTGCCACGAGTGGACGCGGATCGCCTGGGTGTATTGCGTCTCCATTTTGACAAAGACTTGTCGTACTGGTTCGGAGCTGTTGCCGTGATTTGTGTCTTGGCGAATTGCTTTGTACTTGTCAGCAGCCATGTCGCCGCAATTGCTGCCACAAGGGCCGGTGCAGGCCGCAGCCTTAGCGCTAGGCCAGCAACCGGTGCTTTGTCGCTGCCCCCGGCTGTCACACCGCTGCAGTCCGGCGGTTCCCCGGTTGTCGTCCGAGATTGCCCTGCCGGAAGCCACCCAGAGGTTGGCTGTGGGGGGGACACACCCGTTGCCTGGTGCCGGAGCTCCAGCACCCACACGCAGGGTGCCGTGATGCCGCGCGCCTCCTGGGGTTGTAGGTCCCTGTATTCCTCACGGGCCCGGTTGTGGGAGCATTTGCAGTCCTGATGTGTTTACTCCACTACGGTCCATGCCATGTCCATTAATGAGCTGGCGAGGTCCAGCTCTCTAGGGTTTGTAGCGACAGGGAGAAAGACTGTCTGAAAGCTTCCGGGCGAGTGGTCCATCCACTGCTGCCGCCCTTCAGAGCACTTGCTGCATGACAGTAACATGAGCACTGTCACACGCCATCCCAGCTGCAGTGGCGCGAGCGTCAGTGCTACAATTGGCAGGACATCCGCGCTGATGCAGTATGAGGACGACGTCCAAGTTCCCTACCCCACCTCCATGTGCAGAGGCGTACACCCGTGGTTGTTCTCAACGGTGACAGCGGCCCAGCAGGTAGGCGATGAGCTCTGCGTTCCCCGGCACGCCGGCGGCCTGTGCGCGTAGGTTGTCTAGCTCCGTGGACCCCCTGCTGCCCCCAAAACAGGGCAGACGGTGCTGATACAGCTTGAGGTCCCCCAATGCCTGCAGGCTCCGTGCAGTCAAGGTTTGGACATAATCTTCGCATTGTGGCCACCGTGTCGTGCTCCCCATGTCGTCTCCGGGCTCGGTCTGCCGATGTGCCAGCACCCTGCAGCCACTGCGTCCTAAGCGCGCGCAAAGGTTGTCACTGGCACACCGGAATAGCTCCTGCAGGCATCAAGGCTGTCCGCTACTGACGGTGTGCGTGGCGCTGGGTCTAGGCCGCGCACGAGCATCGGATATCGCCCTGTACGTGGGTTGGGCTGGGGCTGGCCGAATCGGCGGGGGCGGCGGCGGTACACGCGAACGGGTGGTGGTGGAGCTGGCCGTGTAGGTGCCGCTAGAGGCGGCTGAAGTAGGGGCGGCGTCGGAGGCGGCGGAGCTTTGTGCGCTGGGGCGCATGGGTGTGTCGCAGCCGTGCACACAGGGCCGGGGCCCAAGGGACGACCGGAATGATGGCAGCCGTTGGCGTGTCGTTCATGATCATCACATGCATCGTCAACCTCAGGGCCGCCATCGCCGGATCCTGCTGCACCTCGCGCATAACGGTACTTGTTGTTGGGGCGTGCGCGGTCTCCGGCCCCACCGGCGGCGTTCTTTGGGCCGCTCCCGGTGTCGGGGTTTTGCCCACTCGCAGCGTCTTCATGTCGGTCTTCATCTGGTGGACCCGTGTCGCCACGGCGTCTTGCAGTCATGCACCCCTACAATCCAACACCTCCGTGTCGCTGCTGTGAGCTCCCACGTGGTCGTGGGGGCCGGAACCAGTCACGGCGGTGTAGGCGACCTGGTGGAGCTCGCCATTATGGGCAGCCGCATGTGTAGTACCCGGGTGGGGCAGCACCTGGTCCGTCGCGACAATCAGCTGCTTGTCGATTACTCTCGCAATCCCTGCGTAGCGGGCCGCCGCGGGTCCATCGGCGTCGAATTTGCTGAGGTAGTCCACGTGCGGCAGGGTGTCGTCCACGGAGACATCCACTACGCATACGTCGGCGAGTCGTGTCCTGGTAGACCTTGAGCGACCCGCTGTCATGCCCCGCCGCACAGCGTGTGCCGCGGCTCCCGAGTGGGCCGCTACCAGCGCACGCGCAGCTTCCGGCCTCGCTCCTGCCACCGCGGCACCCGTGTGGGCCGCTGCTGATGGCGGGGCGATCCCTAGACGCCCAGCGCGCAGCTTGTACTCCGTTGTGGCATTCGTTAGTACTGCCGCCGCCGCCGCCGCCGTCGCGTTCCCGACAGTCACATTCCACGTTGCCGTGCCCGCGCGGCCCAGCTGTGGCGATTGGGCACTATCTTTCCACGGCCCTGTGGTGGCTGTTGCTGCCCCCCGGTGCCCAGGGTTGGGTTGACCGAGTCAAAATCGACAGGCGGTGACTGAGACTTGACTGAATCAAAAAATCGATGACCGATGATTGCCTCAAGTCAATCATCGGCGATCGTGACTGGTGACTCAGTCATGACTTAGTCGCCCCAAAAACTTGACTGAAACAGGGTTGGAACCGGCGCCTGCGCGGAATCTCACTGTTTATGAGCGCTGTCTTGAACCAACTCTGCTGCCTGCTCCTACTACATGTGCCGAGAAAAAATTGTAAAAATCATACGTTATTTTTTCGAAAAATTAAAAAAAACCATGGTGCCGGCTGAAGCCGGCACCCCACAAAGCATGCAAAAGCATAGGATGAGCTTCAAAGCACAAGATTGTTCTTGCAACACCTACTCCTCATCCCTCACAACATCTTCGTGGGTGCAACGCCATTTTCCACCTTTTCCCTCGTTTGGTTCAAACTTGAATTGGGACTTGGCCCAATCAGCCTGGGAAGAATACCTTTTACCACACATGGTGAAATGCTGAAAAAAGATGAAATTTAAAATGTAAAAATGAATGGCCATACAAGTGTAGCATGAATACCTAAGGTCAATAAGGCCATTTTGGTGATTATTGTACATCTATGGAACTAAAGTGCATCAGAATGTAATAAAGAAAATAGGTGAATGCATGCAGGAAAAAAAGACAATCAGAGTGGTATGTACAGAAGTTTCCGAAATTGTGGAAAAAGTCTGTTTCTAAACTTGTGAAATCAAGAAATCTAGCATATCGCGCTTTTTTAGTGCATGGTCCGCAGTTATGTACTGTGAAATCGGCATTAAAAATGCTACAGCGTAGGTTCGATCCCCGCCTATTCCAGCGATGGACCTATCGCTCGCTGATCGCCGATCGGCAGAGCGATCGGTAGCGCGCCACAAGACGGACCACAGTAGGATTCGAACCCGCGATCAGTGACTCCTAATGCCTATTCATTCACACTCACCGCGCGACATCGTGACTTGACTGAGTCGACTGGAGCGGCGTGACTGGTGACTTGACTTGACTGAGTCAAAAAATCGTGACTCGTGACTGACTTGAGTGAGTCAACCCAACCCTGCCGGTGTCCTGTGTAACGAATTGCGCTCCGCTGGGCTGAGGGCTTCCGCCGGGGTTGGGCCCGTAGGATGATTTGCGGATGGCATATTGCAAAAAAAATATATACTGCAGATTGTGGAGAAGAGAGGCAGTGATGCCAAACTGGGGTTTCTGGGGAAACCTAGGTTCGAAAAACCCCCAAAAGTGCGGAAACACCGGGTCACCGTGGTTGGACAAGCCCGTGTCAGGACAAAGGGGGGGGGGGGTACGGCGACCAGGGCAGTACAAACCATTCACAACCAGCAGAGTGTCCTTTTACCGGGCACAGTATGGGTTGCGGTGCTCACAGTTTATAATCTGCGGGCACTATGCACGCTTCGTACCGGGGTCAAGCCTTTTTTGTGATATGGGGGGAGGGGGGGGGTTGAAATCTTGGAGGAGGCAGGCACTTTTTCAGGGCAGGCACTGCTTTTGTCCTACCCCTACCCTAGGGGGGGGGTCCGGTCAAGGAGGCAGGCACCCACTCACTGCCTTGTCCACAGTACCTAGCCAATGTCAAACCACACGCAATGCAGATAGTTCAGTTTGAATTTTTTCCCCCACAAAATGTCAGCCTAGCGAGCATTTTCCATCTGCCGCCATCATTACCCCAGCGCCCTGTAATCGAACCTAGGACTTCCGTGTTGCAGGTGTAATGTAGTACCGCTGGGGTACTGACCAGATCTGGCAACATACAGCTCAGGGGCGACATGAATATTTCGGTTACAAATGCTTTTCCCAAAAAATCCCAACCCACTCTTGGTCTACCCCCACCGGGGGGGGGGGAGGGTGGTTCCGCTGAGGGCACCCAGAATTTCAAAAAAAGCAGGCAGACACCCCCCCCCCCTGGGGGAGGGTATCCAAGCCACTAAAAAAAGGCTTGACCGGGGTATGGTCTGAGACACTGTGTAGAGGTAGTGCACAATGTGCACATGTTGTAGTCACTGTGGAGATGCTGTGTGATTTGTGGTGGGGGCCCGAGCAGGGTGACACTTGCCCTTGCACTCCAATAGGCTGTACGCCTGTTCCTCCCGGCACACGTGGCCCTCCTGCCCTCCTCTTTCACTGCCCGCACCGTCAACATCAAGTACCTTTATCGATCAATCCACGGCCTGCGCGTATTGCCAGGCAAGCACGCTACCCCCCGCCAGCCGGGGGTTGCCCGTTACCAAGTTCGGGACGGTGGTGATGTACTGCGTGCTCTCGTCCCCCTCCTGGTGGGCGACCCACATGAACAGGCAGGAGATCAGGTGCGTAACCACGAGGAAGGTGAAGGCCCCGCGGTAGATCCGCGCCCGGATGGGGTCGACCTGTAGCCGCTGCAGCATTTGGCCAAAATGGTACCAGAGCTCGGAGAGGGACTTGAAAAACTTCACAAAGAAGCACCTCGGGACCAACCAGACATACGACGTGAGCCAGGGCACGAGGGCAAACTGCACAGGGAGGGCCGACAGAACATTGAGCCAGAACACAGGTTGCTTTATCAGCTCTTTCCAGATTTTGTGCGGGTCATACAACACCTGCCCCTTCATGTCGAGTGGCCGATGCAGCTCCAGGTATAGCCCGACCATTTCCATAGCCCCGAGCAAGATGAGCCAGGCCATCTCGAACGCACCCCACGCCATGGGGGTCTGGAAGGCCATAGACAGAGGGATCCTCCAGAAGTAGTACAGGCACACCACGAAGTACGCAGGCTCCCAGAAGCGGTCAATGCGGTTGTATCGCCGCTCCAGCTCCTCTTGCTTGCTGGCTTGCTTGAAGGGCCACTAGTAGAACTCGGAGCGCGGCATGGTCTTGAAGACCTCGATCGCAGAGCGCTCACACATCGAAGTCAGTACAAACCTCTCATGGTTCATGGCGGCCTTCGCCACGGTGCCAAAATCTTTGGGTTCTGGAGGCTTCCGCCCCAGTTTCACATCCAATACGCTTTCCCTGCCGAGTGTCTTTGATATCGCGTGCAAACGAATGCCCGCTTTCGACGGCTCAGCGGATTCAGCCGGGAATGCAGACGCGCGCCTTGGGCCTTCGGTGGAACAAGGGCTCGTGGGAACGTCCTGCAGCAGCGGTGCGCCCTCTTCCTGAGATGTGTGGGCCGCATCGCCCTCGGCCGGCGTTTGCTGGGCGCTGTGGCTCAGCTTGTTGCCCGGGCAGTCCGGAGTGACCGTCGTGGGGAGCACCGGGAATATGTCAATGGCGCTGTCAGCGGCCGCAGTCCATGCCATGTCAGCCTGCATTGCACTGTCGGAGCGGCCCGGTGTTTTCGCGGAGGAACAAGATGCTTGGACGGCTTCCACAAAGCCCTCCCAGGAAAATTGGTCTCGGTGGCCCGCCAACCGAAGCCTGCACTGGATGTCCTCGGCATTGTACTGGATTTTGGTTTCCGCAGTGCACTCTCCGACCAACAGCTCCAACTCCTCCATTGGCAGGTGCTCCTCTCCATCAAAGTCCAAAGCCAGCCAGGCCTTTCTAAGGCTCTGTGAACACACCGGCCCGTCGCTGCTGGAGACCACATACTTGTGATTGATAGAGGACATCCTGGTGCCCCAGTGGACTGCACCGCCACTGCTTTGGGGCTTACCCAGGCATGCTGATCTGCAGAGAAGGGATGGGATACTCTCGGATCTCAAACTTTCGGCGATACTCTCACATCACTCGTAATGCAACGCATGTGTGGAGTTCATCAGACTGGTACACGCATCATCCCCGTTGCGTACTCTCCAATCAGGGAGAACGACGGCCAGGTGAAAATCCTGTGCGCACGCTTGCTTGTGCTTCTGCGCGACCCAGAAGTGGGTATGTGGTCCCATTTCCGCAAAATTAGTTGACAGGCACGTAGAAAATAAAGTACGCACGTGTTCGACTATTTCACTGGGCAAGGCCCCATTTCCCCATGCGTGAAAAGAGCCCCTCAAAGCAGGCACACACAACATGAAGACGCAGCACCTGTTCCCAGATTGGCATCACTGGTCTGGGCACTTCACCCTTCTCAATGTGCACCACAGAAGGGCAGTGGGCTCAAGGGTTTGGATACCAGGACTGTCTCCTATTTTGGGGGTTTTCCCAAAATTTCCCTCACTTTTGCTTGGAAAGTGCACGCTATGTGCGCTCTGTGCAGGAACGCCCCTGTTGGAGTCACGCCACCGCTTCTGACGAACAAACATGAGGGCGCTGACAACACCACATCGTGTGGTGTATGACATGAGACGACAAGCAACGTGGCAAACCATGACAAGACATGCTAATGAATTGACTGTTAACGTATTCATGGGTGATCCAATACCACGATGCATGCATCGGGATATGCACAGCATCTCCACAGTGACTACAACATGTGCACATCGTGCACCACCTTTACACAGTGTCTCAGACCATACCCCGGTACAAAGCGTGCATAGTGCCCACAGATTATACAATGTGAGCACTGCAACCCATACTGTACCCGGTAAAAAGACACCCTGCCGGTTGTGAATGGTTTGTACTGCCCTGGTCGCCGTTGATGCCCCCCCTACACCTGTGCTTTTGTGTCAAGGGCAATGCTGCGCTACAGCCTGCACGTGTGAGAATTGTTCCTGCTCATAAAACGTGGCCCTGACGTGATTGAGTGTCACCGATTTGATTGCCGTAACCGAGTGTTTGCGAGCGGTGCGAGCAAATATTCGTTTACGACAACGTGTGTTCACACGGCCCGACTTAGGACTCATTTCTGTGTGCCAAGCTCAAAACATGGCACCCACCCACCCACCCCGCATCTATTTGAAGTGGCCTTCAGGCCACACGGCTTTGTCAGTACACCGATATTGACATATTGGGACAAGGACAGGCCCCGACGAGAGTAGTTGTCACCGATTTGATTGCCGTAAACGTGGTGCTTGAGACTGCAGTCAGTGCAACCCCATCGTTCCCGATAGAAAGCGGAAATTCGGCGGACAGTGGAACGTGTACCAGGTCCATCAGCTGCTCAAACAGGACACCTTTGCACACAGTGTGCACGTGGTGCAAGTTTTTTGTACTACTGTAAATACAGATCCTGCTTCAAACCTCCCTCTGCTCTAGGCACAAAATAGTATCACGGGCCATGCGCAGATGAGGATGCCTCGAGAAAAGATGATGACACCGATGAATTGTGATTTGTTGCATGTTTGGATGTTGTGCAGACCAGAGACCCATGGTGATGAGAGAGAGCTGGGGGGTCCAGGCCATTGTAAGCTGGCCAAGCTGTCCACTATGGGAGCTGGGGCACTGGTTTTTCGGTGCCAGCAATCTAGATGATTTTCCCTGGCTACGGAAAATCTTGCTTTAGGTCGCATTGTGGTCCAAGGAGTTTGGGCTAGATGTTTTTCGGGGGGAAGCACAAAAAGGGATGTCGAATTCTAGGCCTCGAATGATGCGTCAAAGCCCCGTTATTTGGCACACTATTCATCGAACGTCGCAGGTTTTAGGGGGCACCCTTGCACTGCGCTCGCACTGCGCGCTACTTTTTAGACCAGGTTCCCCCTAAAGAGTCCCCAAGCACACCCCTTCCAAATGCCCTTATATCACCCTTGCCTCGGAGCATGTCCCACTATAGACCCTCGGAGACCTCCTTCAATGGGGGCGGGAGGTGGTCCATCTTCCACGAATGGGGCTGGAAGGATGGACCCGGGGGTGCTGGGCATGGCTGTCTAGCATAGCCCCGCTACCGACCGTCTCGGGACAACGGCATGTATGTCTTGGCTAGCATGAAGGATCCTTGGCGTTGATCAAGCCCGTGAGGTCACCTTCGATTGTAGTACTTGGACGTGATACAGCACTTGGAGAGGATGCTAGAATGTCCCTCGTCCTTGATCATGATCCTGAGGTCCGACATCAGCCGTGCCTGCTTGGGTTCCCCATGATGGGGGGAAAACAACGTTGATACATCACCTCTGCCTTCTCGAGGTCCCATGGTGGGGAGAAATCAACCTAGGAAAGAGTGGATGTGGTGGAAATGAGCAAAAAGGTGTGAAAAAAGGTGGAAATGGGTGAAACTAGGTGAAAATCCAAAAATACCATATCCCCAATGTGGAAGAAGTATCAAAGGCCAAGTTCTTGCACTGCATGCGCACTGCGTGCATACTCACACGGAGAGGCTGGGATACTCACCCAAGAATACCTGTCACTTGTCTAGTAGCACGGCGAAGCAGCAAAGCCCACATGAGAACAACGAAACTGCCTTCAACTTGGTAATCAACCGTCGTTATGAACAAGCCACTCAGCCTTGTAAAGCACAATTATGCAAGGGCATGCAAGATGCACACATGTACTTGTTCGAAACAGCGCAGGATACCGAGCATCCCCGAATACCAGATGTGGTGATACCCCGTGGCCTAGCTGGCGGAAACGGAAACTGACCTCCGTCCGCCTGGGGTTGGAACAATCAGGGAGACCTCCCAATCAAAGCCGTGAAGTTGCAATGCGTCTTTGCGGATCCACCTTACCAGCATGTTCTCGCATGCTCTCTGTTTAAGAGTCCAGATCACCCCGTGCGCTAACGCCCATGTGGGGGAGGAAATAGGGGGAAATGGTTGAAAATGGGCAAAAATGGTTGACAATTCAAATATGCCACATCCTAAATGCTTAGGAACCTAAAAAAAACTTTGGTACGGAACCAAAAACTTGTGAAAAGGGGCCGAAACTAGGGTTCGAGTATTTGCCGATATCCAAAACTTCGCACTGCGTGCATGGCATTCCCAAAACCTACTCTCAAACAACAATGATGCCCCCCTAGTATCACAAAGTATGGGTCTCTAGTACGGCCGCACGCCCATATAGTTGCACTGCGCGCGCGCTGCGCTAAGCGCGCCCCCTTATGCACAAAAGTTGTGAGGTATGCGGTAATTAACACCATCCGGCGGGGTTCCCGCTGTAGCTGCTGGTCCGGGTCATGGAGGATCCCTGTGTAGACAGCAGACAACAGATGGCAAAAAACAAAAGAGACAACACGTTGATATGAAAAAAGAAAAGATGGTGTCCACAAACAATAAATGGAGAGAAATGGAACGAAGGTATTTTTGGAACTGTCACCTTCTATAGCTCTTCTAGGGAGAGCTCTGGTGCCCCCCCCCCCCCCCAGCTGGGCCAGCTTGCGTTCAAGGGCGTCGAGTTTGGACTGCGTGTCCTGCGCTCTGGTCCATTGAGGTTTGTGTCTCCGCCTGGCTCGTGTGTAGGCTGGGCCCTGCACACAGCATTAACACCGCAGGCACAGTGAATAAATAGCTTTCATACAACACTCCCTGAGCCGTCACTTTGCGCCACTCGGCATAAAATGGGGTTTCTTGCCAAAAAGAAAGTGGCACACTGAGCCTGTTTGTCAGCAGACAAAGACACTCCTGAGAACATACCACTTGATGATCATTGCGTGCATGGCCGCCTTTGCTCCGTGCATGTCTCACTGTATGCCACACAATGTTGCTTTATTATCCCTTGGGGGATGCCCTGGGCCTTCCGCTGTCTGTCCTTTTGTGTCACTTGTGTCTGTGGTGCAGATGTGCAGGTGGGTGTGGTATTGTGCGGTAAGGTGTGGTATGGGAGCGACTTCAATGCATAGTCCAACGGCTTGTACTCATGTGCAGCAGGGCTGGAAATTGTTCAGGTTTTGGGTCATTTGCAGTCATTTCTTTGCTCATGGCATTGCAGGCTCATGGAAATGTAGCGTGCTCTTGCTTGTTTTTGCACACCCTAACGCTTGCTCGTTTTCGCACAGCGTGGGCACAGCGTGCGCACAGCGCCAATTATTATGTTGTTTATCCCGGGGACACCCCTGAAAACCACCCACCTACAGAAGCATGCATGGTCAATTCAAAGCAGCATGGGGTGCAGAATTCAGGACACTGGGACCCATGGCTACCGGTGGTGGAAAACAGCCGACTTTTCGCGCAGCGCGGGCACATCGCACAGTGCGCCCCCCCAGAGTCGCATGGCGGAAAATAGTGCTCCAGGGCCTTATTTATTCGAAAGCTATTTGCTCAGTGTGACGGTTGAGGCTGAGCACCTCGACAGAGCAAGTTTTGCCCAGAGCCCTGTAAAGCTGTAAAGGGGTTCTGGGGCTTGCTTGCGAGGGCCATAGATTGACACGCACATTGTAAGGTGTTGCCTGCCCCTTTGGAGTTGGGAAACGTGCTGGGGCAAGGCACGGAGGGAGTACACGCACCGCGGGGGCACCGGGCGGACTGTGTCGGGTATTTGAACAACTCCCCTGGCAAATGGTCTGCCTTTGAAGCCTTTGTAAATACTGTACCCCGCCCCCCCCCCTTGTATAAGCTACACCAAAGTCCCAAATTAATGCGGTCCCTACGCCTACTGTAGCTTGGACACGGGCGTAGCTTGCGCGCGACACATACAACTACCAACAATGGGCACCCACGTTCAAAAAGAGAGGATTGCATGGTGAGCTGGTGCAAGAAAGGGGCATATAATGCACAAACATCCCCAAAATCAGAGGTATCTGGGTCAAGTGTGCAAACACTCACAACAAATGTGTCCATGACTATGTGACTCGCAAATCCGTCACCAAACCCATGTCTTATGTGGCTGCACTACGTTTGGTACCGAATTAAAATTAGGTCCCAAATTAATACGGTCCCTACGCCTACTGTAGCTTGGACAAGGGCGTAGCTTATACAAGGGGGGGGGGGGGGGGCCTTGGTGGAGGCTTCTGGGGGAAGAGTTGCTGTTGCGGCAGGGTGTGAGGGCCCCCTTGGGAGAGCTGACATGGACACAAAGGGACAGAATTTTGCAAGAAACAAGCCTGTGCCAAGAAGGGAACATTACAGAGAACACGGCACAGCCAAACGAAATGGCACATGCATATTGTGAACCTTTTTGGGCTCCCAATTGGAAGCAGTGGCCTCTAAGTTGGCTGAAAAGGTCTGCGGAACATCCCCAGTATACACACTGCGCATGCACCGTGTCTGATACTCCCCCACAGGATCGAGTCATTCCCATTTTTCAGAGTATTGGGCTCCATTGACGTCACTAGCAACAAGCAACTACATCGGCAGCAACAGCATCAAACAGCAGGAGCAGCAGGAAGCCCGACACAACATGCACAACCCATTTCTTGAGTATCAAAAAGTTGGAGTCAGGTTGGTTAGGCTTTCAATATCCAGGTTCTCCATACGTCGGGTGTTGTTTCAGGTGCCACATTCTCACACAAGGGTGGGCAATACTTGGATTCATGTCAGATGTACCTGATGATCTGGCGTGTCGGCTGCACACGCCCTTCCATAAAATTACTGACCTTCTGTGATGCAACCTGCACCATTTGCAATATGTACATCGTCGTCCCTCAAAGGAAGGGTGGCATCTGCTTCTGGAATGCTTTCAACAGGATACGCAGGATCCAGGCCTTCATAGTGCGCTGCTCAGTTTGGAGATCCAGCATTCATCAGCCATTCGTGTACATGATTCAGGAGCATGGAAGTCAGCACCACTGTTTGTCTGCGATCCAGCACCAAGCAGCAACTAGCTGTGGCTTCTGCACCACCCAGTAGGAAACAGCTCTGCTTGACGTTTGTCTAAAGTAGCTACATGCGCCATCCCAGGCATCAGCGTGCTGATGGTCACATTTGCTTGGTCCTGTTTGTGCATAACGTGATTCAACGTAAGCTGAAAGTGTGTCTGTAGCTGGCCCTCAGCCACATCTTGCACAAACAGTGCCATTGGGATGTAACTGGCAATGCCCCTCCGCATGTGGATCCTGCACGCACAGGGGGATTTTGTGCACAGCACGTGCATAGCTTGCGCACAGCACCTGTTAGTGGGGTGGCTTTGCTGGAACCGACCTCAAAACCACCCAACCACCCAACCTAGCACACCCAGGCCATCAGCTGCACTGAACATCACAAAGCAATGTCCCCCATCCAAATGCTCCACCTCAGTGGTAGAGAGCCCCCCCCCCCCCCCTGCTCGGCACTGCCACAGCACCCTGAAACAAACAAATACACACAGCCAAAGACCCGTAGCGGGCACACTGAACACAGGATACAGGGGGCATTTGTGCATTTCAGTTCAGGCTCGAAACGAGCATGGTGGGGCCATATGATCGCTCTGCACCTGGTACCATTTTGTTGGCGCTAGACAGGAGGATCGTGTAGGTGGCGGGCGCGCGTGTGTGCGTGTGTGAAAGGCCTACTGGCGGCACGAATCATCAAACTGTACAGATAATGAGAGGCCTGTTGCCCCGCTCAGCACACCCTACTGCCCAAGAACTCCTCCAAGGTAATGACAGTGGAGACTCTGAACATGAAGCAACCATGTTCATCTGCCCTCCAAATCCAAGGGCACTTCCGGCGGCCTATCCTCAGAGAACTTTGCATTGACTTCTGGTTGGGGGGTCCAAAACGGCTGAATGTACGCATGCACAGTGTAGAGTGCGTGCATAGGACAGGGTGGGCCCCAACATGCAAAATGCAACGCCCCGATGTTGAATGTGTGCCTACAGTATGCAACGCCAAGACAATAGGGGCTGGAAAGATGGAAACATTGTCTCATGCCAAATACCAATGTTGATTTGGTCAACATCAGACAGAGGGGTTGCATCCCGACAGTGAGGACCGGTTCAACATCCACTCCTCATGTCAAGCACTGCCCCTCATCAAAAACTGCAGGTGCCTTTAAAGGAGGAAAGAGGGTGGGGGATAGACATCGGGAGGCAGGAGGAAAACAAAGGTCACTCCCAAGATGCGAATGGTTTCCATTGTTAGTTGATCTGGCGCACCCTGTGTCTGAGTGTGCTTTCGAGATAGTCTCAGATCAGATGCCGCGAAAGACAGGGAGAGAGGGGAGCGTCACAGGGTGAATGCGTTGCAGCGAGCATGGAGTTTCTGCCACCACCACCACCACCACCACCACCACTACCACCACCACGACCACCACCACCACCACTACCACCACAACCACTACCAAGCTGCATGCAGTGCACACCTGCGTAGAACCAAGGATGTCTGATCCGGCGGGTGCTAGTGGCAAGTTTGCTCTGTTAGTGACCTACGCAGGTGCTCGCTTTTTGGTGACAGGCCATTTGTCCCAATCAGCGCTCGCACAGGACTAGCCCCCTTTTACCCCCAAAACACCAGAGGCCCAGTAAGGCCAGCCGTCCTTGAGCACCTGCGCTCAAGATGGTGACCTGATGGCATGTACTTGATACATCCCAAAATGCAGAGTTTCGTGTGTATTTCAAAATGAAGGTGTGTGCGTGTGTGCGTTTCTGTGTGGGGGCGAGGAAGGAAGATACCAGGGATGAACCATAACCCTGTTCGTAGGATGCAGCTCACAGTTGCCAACAACTTGCCCTTTAGCAGGCTTTGGAAGCTTGAAACTCTTGGAAATGAAATTCCCTTGCATCCATTTGCTTGCCAGATACATTCACCCTCAAAGACATGGATCATTCCCAAATTCATGTGCTGCCTCAGCCCTCACACACCACCTTGCTTTCTTCATATACTCCTACCTCCCCTTCAGATGGTTCCTTTGATCATGGCATCAACACGCTCATCAGTTGAGCTCAGAAAAACCTGGCATCCAGGCACATGGGCTCAAAATGAGAGCTTCGGGTGTGGGGATGATGATTAAAATGGCCACAGGAAAACTACACACTCCAAAGTACCTATAGCAGTCCATTTTAGTGCAATTTGCCTATAAACCGTGCCTCGGAATGGGTCACTAAATTTGGTACCAAATTATTAGTATTGAATCTTAGGTCTTTCCGGTCTGTAAGCGCATTGTACCTTGGAACAAACGGTAGCTTGGGCGAACGGGAAAGGGGGTGGAGGTGCACAACTACAATGTTAGAAAACAACAGCGTTGCGATGACATTGATTCTGACGGTGTTGAGCCCAGCATCACTTGCACAGAGCGTGGGTGGCCAACACGGACAATATCTGCTGGACCTGTAATTGATCATGGTTGGCACAGCATTGCACATGACGGTCTCAAGAAGGTTCAGCCGCAGATGGAATACAGGCAATGCAGGCCGAGCCTCCGGAGGGCTTGCGTGCTGTACAATTTCAGTATCATGAAAGCGCATGCGGATTCCGCACATACATGTACAGATGGTAGACTGTGCTGCAACTGCGCAGCTTGCAATTCTTTGGGATCCGATCGACGGATATTCTTCAGCTTTGTGGCAACTGCTTCGGAAGCACATGCTTCTGTTTTGTTTTGCTGTGAAAAATCACTGGTTACGCTGGTGGTT
Source organism: Eutreptiella sp. 'Long Island Sound 2002' (assembly GCA_964036045.1). Classification (NCBI taxonomy): domain Eukaryota; phylum Euglenozoa; class Euglenophyceae; order Eutreptiales; family Eutreptiaceae; genus Eutreptiella; species Eutreptiella sp. 'Long Island Sound 2002'. The sequence continues at coordinate 17,432,391 of OZ038382.1, forward strand.
ACCGTTGGCATTTCGCAGGAAGCTCTTGTGCGGATGTACGCAGCCTTGGCGCATGCTATTGCCTGGTAACCCAAAAGGAGGTTGAAGGGCCAGTGGGGGACATTGGGGTGACAACTGCACAGTGCGCGCATGGTGCGTGCCTTTCTTTCATTATACATCAGGCCTGTGCTGAGTAGCAGTAAGGCGCTCGGGCTGACTGCCCGGTCTCTACACCAGTGCTGCAGGGCACAGTCCAATCACACGATGAATCGCGTGCCCGGTGGGGAGAACCTGGACCTGTACCTGTAGGTTATTCTGGTACATGTGCAGTGGGTACTGCCACGCCGAAGCAACCCAAGATCAATCTGTTGCATATACAGTCGAGAAAACTAGATGTCACACAGTTGTAGTGAAAAGGCGACGTCAGATCAAGTGTAAAAGGAATCGTAAAATCAGGCAGTGTGGCTAACTGGCACATCTCCTACAGAGGTACGGTGCACATGCTCGTGTACGGTGTGTGTTGCTTGTGTGTACAATCGGAGGGCAGTGCTGCAGGCAGCCTTGTGGTGTTTGTGGCATCACCGTATGCAGCTGTTCAGCCTAGCTCCCCAGTGTGTGAGTAGGCGACGTTGTTTGCGCGCATGGTGCGTGCCTTGTTGGGCAATTACACAGCTTTCATCCCCCAAACGGACCCTCACAGAAAAACCTCAGATAGCAACCCATGAGCACCAAGAAAACAGCAAGCAAAAAGGTATCTGATCATGTTCCCACGGTCTGTCACGGTCCATCAGGTCAGGGGGGGGGGGGGATGACTGTCCATCCACAGCAGCATGCTGTCAATCAGATTTGGGGTGGGGGGAGACCAACCATCCGCTGAAGCACGCTGTTCATCAGGTTCAAATGTAGAAGAGGTTGAGGGTGATGGGGATGGGCTCCAAATGTGGAACTTGAGGCGCTGGAGCGCAGCAGCATCATGAATCACCGACTTCCCATTCACCCCATAGTGTATGTGTATGTGATCACAAGGGTGCTGTGAGGGGCCTAGAACAGCAGCCGGAACCCGCTCATTGGCACTGCTGTGGTGATGGTAGACATAGGTACCAGCTTGAACCCAAGGCGGTGAAATCGTGTTGCTGAGCTATAGCCCAAGAGATGACATGTACAATGCAGCCCTCAGGACATTTAGGGTGAAATGGGGTAACTGCTTCGCAACAAAAGCACGGCAAGGGGCAACAACCAAGCGAAACCATAGCGTCAGGTAAACCATCTGAATAAAACGATGCACGGTGCGCGCACGGTGGCCACTGCTCTGCAGTTTCAGTGGCAAGCCCTTATGCCTTCGTAGTATCCACCGCACCCCGGGTTCAGGCCAATCCCTGCCGACCTACAGAAAGCCTTTGGCAGGGGAACAAGGCAATCTACAAGCGACGCCCATTACCCCCCCCCTGCGCAAACCGCAGCAGTAGTGCGAAGCTTGATCTGTCAAGTGTTGTCAGGTATGGAACGCGGTCAGGACAATGTGCCTGGGGTACGCTAGCCCTTGTCGGTGCCCGACGGGCAGCGCGGCGCATATAGTCAGCACTCAGTCACTCCCGCAGAGGTTCCCTTGCTAGCGCAACAAGTGTTGGCTTGGCTGCTTCGATGGGATCCACGTCTGCATTACATACCCGCGCGGCCGTTGTAAGTGCTTCTTCCGACCCAAAGCCGGTATCACGGACCTCTGATGTATCATGTTGCTGCATGCACACCGTTTTGCTGTCATCGTCAGGAGAGACCCCAGGTGCAACGTCTCGTGGTGGTCTGCACATGCCTAGGCCAGGCTCCGGAACAATGGAACGTGGTACAGGCGGGAGTCGGATGGACGGTGTTTGCGGACTCGGGGTATTCCACGGCGCCATTGGCGGGATATTGACGAATTCCACTGCTCGTGTTTGCGCAGGGTCAGGTAGCAGGGAGCACACGACGAAGGGGGAGTGTGCACAACGCCCCCGATTGGCAGCCCCTACGCCCGGGCATACCAAACCAAACCAAACCAAACCAAAACCCCCTTGCACAAGCACGGCCCATGTCTAGAAGATGACAGTGACACGGGTTCACTCTGCTTAGAGCCTGCACAGAGCCCGTGTAGGAGGACAAGGAATGAGGGGCTGATGCAGACCCACAACGCTTGATGCTGCCTGTCGCAGCACTGTATTTTGGAGTGCAAGCCATTGGATTCGTTTTGGTGATTGGAGGCCATGGCCCATGATGCCGCACCCCACATGCACCCCCTTTCATGGTGCAAGCATGGCCCTGTGTGGACCACAAAATTAGCAGTCCCACAAATGACGGCAACACGTGGTCCCGTGCCCAGCCAAAGCCGTACTTGTGAGAAGGTGGTGGTGGTGGGGTGCCATCAAGGCTGCGTGAGTATGCCGGTTGGTGCTGGTACCCGGGGCGGGGCGGGGGAGGGGTGGGCAAATGGTCAGGGATGCCGCCACCATTGGCCAGTCGCCCCTGCCACACAACCTTCATCACTGATTGTTCACCTCCGTCCATTGGACTGGGCTGGTACACGGGTCATTCTTGCTCTCGGGACTTCAGGCACCTGTTGTCCACGGCACAGTCCCACTCTACTCTCCAGGGGCCGTGGCGTACATGGTTCTGGCCCCGCGCTCGCATCACTACTGGCCAGATTTGAGCCGCGCTAGTGCGGTGTCCTAATCACGGGTCAGTCAGGGGGTTGGTTGGGGGGAGGCAGATGGACGTGCATCGAGGGTTCAGGTGGCGGCCTTCCCTACCAACAGGTAGTCACGGGGGGGGGGGTTGAAATACACAGACGTTACTTTGGTCTCTGAACCATCCTCCCAATGGGACATGGTCTTGCCAGAGCACTCTGCAACAGCGTTCCCCGGAATAAAACCCAAATGAGGCTCAGTGACCCTCGTGCTACGGGCATAGTTATGATGAGGTAGCGTAGTAAATCGTACAAGGGGGATCGTACCGAGCACACATCGGGGGTGCCGCATACCACAGGGGAAACTCACAGTGACCACTGGTGCTGTCGAGCAGCTACCCTCTGATGAGGAGTGCACAAACCTTCAGAAGAGCCCCGCAGTAGCACCGCAGCCAACGCGCTGCGACTCCAGGAAAGGAAATGGCAGCGGCGTGCGCAAGTGGCATTATGCTGTTGCGTGCAATCCGACTCAAACCCAATGACAAACTGCACCACTACCAGAGGTACATACTGTGCACTCACTGGAATGCTTCCTACCCAGACAAAGCAAGTGGACAGCAAATGGGAGCAATTGCAACAAAAAGCCCCACCCCTTTTGTGTGATCACCCTCCACCGGGTGGAGGTTATGGTCACGACATTAGGCCCCCTACCCTCCCCCCCAAGCGTAGGGATGGGTGAGATGAGGAGGAAAGGAGGCCTGCGCGGAGTTTGTGCTGCCCGTTTTGTTGACTGTTTTGGATCTGGCTGCAACGGCAGGCGACATAAGTCTGCAGTCAGCGGGTTCGCCGAAAGTTGCAAGTTTCATGCTTTGGCTTCGTGACTCCAGTAATCGCGAATCTACACACACCTGTAGTCCCGGTACGCCGGTGATACCAGTCATGCCCCCAGCGCACGGTGCACTCGCCCCCAAAATTAAGTCTGTGACCTCTCGTTGCACTCGAGGGATGGAGTGTGGACAACACGAATATCTCTACCCTCCATGCACTGCTGCAAAATTGGTGGCAATCCGTCAGCTGCGAAACATAATACTAATGTCCTCGCTCTGCCCCGATGTTCGGTGTTTTGTATCGGGCTTCAACTGGCGAGAGCGCATGCGACGTTCCCATTATGCGCCCTGGCACCACGGACCACGGGAGCATACACATCGCGACCGCCTTCTCCCCAGCGGCCGGTGTGAATGGTGGAGTGCATGAGTGAACAACAGCAATCACGTGGTGGGCGGGCCCACATGACGAAGGACGTCTATCAGGAACACGGTGTATAGAGGACGGGTGATGTCTTACCAGGGAGACGATGCATTCATTCATGAGCGGAGCCATGCAGCTAGAACCTCCGATGAGCATGCCATGCAGCTTCAATGGCAAACCCTTACGCCTGTCCGCTGGTGCCAGACATGCGGTGTGCGTGCAAAGGAAAAGTGGAGAGCACCGCGACTGAATGCTCCTTCCCGCAATGTACCCTCGGCTCGACTGCTTCGGTCAAAATCCTACCTCTGTCATTTGGCATCCGGGGCAGGCTCCCTGCATCATTGAGTAGCAAACAGCTGTGGTCAGTGTATATACAAAGAAGGTGTTGGAAGAGGTGGAATCAGAACAATGTAACAGAACATGGCATACTTGACAACAGAAAAAGAAAAAAGGGGGGGGACACTGAAATGCATCAGCCCATAACACACAGGGGTGAGAACGGGAAATTCCAGACCGACACCGGCGGCGGGGCCAGCCAAGCGTCAAGCATATTTGGATACAAAGCGTTTTGTTGGTCAGGGCCCCAAGGCTTACTGCTGGCGGCTATGCAACAGCAACACCTATCCTGCAGTACTTGTCGAGGTCGAGTAACCACACGCGACCGTTAGGCTCGGAGAGTGTTGCATTTGCGTAGGAGGCAGGGGAGCTTGAGGCCCTCTTCGGGACCACGGCTGGGGGCGTTTTTAGAGGAAATCATGTCCGCACACCGACCCTTGTGGCTGCCCCCCGCCCCCCCCCCCCCCTTTACGCTGAAATAGTCAGAGGCTTCGAGCACTGGCTTGGGCAATATTGTGATTCCCGTCCAACTTCGGGTTCCTCTACATCAGCGCACTGCCCTTGCGACGTTGTGTGGAAGAGGGCCGAGAACCGGAATAGCAAATGTGGCTGACCTTTCGAACCCCCCCCCCCCCCAATCTGGAGGGGGCTTGAAGCCCCCACCCCCACCCCTGCCAGGTCAATTATCACTTGGCCTTAAGTCTCCTGCTTCGGACTCCAGGTCTCTCTTTCTGGAAAGAAAGGGCACTTGATGCACTTGCTCCCGCCATTCCTTACCTTTTATCTGCCCCCTTTCCCCCTCATTCCTGCCATTCTCCCCCCGCGGCACGCGCTCCAAGACCCCCCCTCCAGGCCCGAAAGCAGCCTTACAGCGCGAAGCAGCGGGCGCACAAAAAGTGCCATTGCATCATAGAACACCCCGGAACAGCTATCGACAACCGTCAACTGGTCGTCCGTTGACCATCAACTGCCGGAGGCTGGCACTAAAACGTCGGCGGTTGGGGGCTTAGTACCCGACGTTTGCGTGGCTTTCGGGACCACACTCCAGCCTTGACAGCGGCCGGCAATCAACTCCCAGCGGTTGGCGGTTGACCGCCGGCAGCGGTCCCGGTTTCCCAAAGTAAAGGAAAAAAGTCAAGCCCTGTCCCTTCAGGAAACGCCTCAGCCCAAGGGGCCATCAGGGCACCGCATGGCCTTTGCAGGAGGAAAGCGAAGGAGGCTGTTGTCGAATGGAGCTTGACCTACGGGCAGCCATCCGGTTGGCAAACAACTGCGGTCATGAGGGTCAGGGAGCGCCGACCTGCGCCAGAGGGACGGCCTTCTTGGAGGGCAGAGGGAATGACAACCGCTGACCCGTCACGCAAACGGAGACGGGCCACATCATTGGCGCATGGGCGGGTTTCTGATTGGGGACGCGGACCCCCTCCCGGACAACAGCGGCACGCCGCATGTAGTGCGACAGTGCGCGCTCTGCCCACGGCGCTCTTTGCGCACTCCGCACTCGGCACACACCCCCGCACACCACCGCACACAACACTCCGCACGGCAGCACCGCCGCGCACTGCACACTCCGGGCGCTGCATGGCGTGCGGTCTGCGCGCCACCGTGCACAGCCCCGCACGGGGAAGGGGTGTGGAACCGGCAAACCCCAAAAGGAAAAAGGGGCCGGCAAGTCGAGGGCGACCGCAGGTACACTTTGCGTGGTTTGCGCGTCTGACACTTCCCCCGGGGGATGAGGTACGTGGGCAGGGCAGTGGTCTGGTTGCAAGGCCAAGGCAGCACCTCGTCGCAAAGCCCACGGGACCAGAGATCGACAAGAAAACATCGAAGAGGATATGGGGCCTGTGCCCTGAGTTTTCCCGTCATGCAATGTCCACTTCAGCGGGAGGTAAGAGCGCCCCCTTCGATGCGGCGGCGGTTGGGGCTCGGGAAAGGCAGCGCCGCACATGCAGTTGCCTGACATCCGGGGGCAACTTTGTGGCACCCCCTCTATCGACGCGGCAAAAGCGACAGGTTGGAGGTCCCGCGGTCAGGGCTGCGTCAGAGGGGCTGAGCGGGTTCAGGATTGCAGTCGTGGGGGGTACCGGTGGGACCGCTGTGGCCTGGGCAGTGCAACTCTCTGCACAGCGCAGGCGCGGGAGACGGCGATGGGACCGATACGCGCGAAGGGTCAGGGCTGAGGGAGGCGCCAGGCAGCCCCTCGGGGGGCCGTGCCACAGCGATGGGCAGTAGGGACGGTCATTTGGACATGTGTTTGGCGGCGGCGGCGGTGGGCGCCGGCTCAATGTGGATGCCGTGCTTCTGACTGTACGGCGACACGGTGTTCGCTCTCCGGGCGAGGCGGTGCATGTGTGCGGACCTGTGTGTGAGGGGCAGAGACTGGGGGTTGCACTCCGGAGTAGCAACAGAGGGCGGGGGGTATGCCGCCCGCTGTTGTGCGCGCCGGTCTTGTGCGCGAGGGGGTGCTCGAACGCAAGAGGGGGCGGTCGCCCAGGATTTGTTTTTCAAAGGAAAACAATTTGGGGCCGTCCGGCAGTCAGCCCCACATTTTGGGTGCAAAGAGACAGCACAGTGGTCTCTTCACTGCATCAACCGGAGGCTAACGACGGCCGGTCTGAGCGAACTGACGGCGGTTATGGGCCAACCGACGGCGGTTCTCGGCCAACCGCCGGCGGTCGGATTGGACATCTCTTCTTTACAAAATTCCTGTCCAGTGAAAAATGTCTGAACCGACCCAGTGAAAGAGGCCGGTCGGTTGCTGTGGATGTGCATTGCACTGTCTTCCATGACGCCGCAATTCCTATTCTTACTGCTGCCCTGTGCCCCCCTTTTCCATTCTTCTCCCCCGCCCCACAGCAGTCGGTGCCCATACCCCTGTCCCACCCCCAACCCCCGCCCCACTTGCGGCCGCCCAGCGCGGCGGTTGAGCATTCCACGTCAATGCGCTTCAGGCGGGGGTTCGGAACTTTGCGCAGGGAGGCCAGAAATACAGGCCACTCTGTGTGTTACGCCCTTGTTGCTGGTCCATCTGAGATCTGACGCTCAATTGAGGCGGTATCTTTGGGTAAACCTTGGGGGGACGGGGGGGGGATGGATCCCTTCAGCCCTGACCACCTTTGGGGCAGTCAGGCAAGCGCATGACACCTTCCCGTGGTGCTGTCGTCCAGAACCAACGCAGTCTACGGCACTGAAGGTCAGCCACCACACAACGAGCTACAACAGCGACCCCCGCCCCCCCCGCGCGCACCCGTGGGAAAGTCATCCGAGTTGTGTGTACTCAAAATGCTGAGGACTTGAGCAGCCCAACCCTAAAACCAAGAATCGATTCGCCGGGGGATAACTGCGGATGCCGCATGTGCCACCAACCTGTGTGCAGGGGGGCTTTGCCAGAAAGGCTCAGTGAGCCAGTTGGTACTCCGGGTCAGGGCTCCTTTTATGGGGGTGGGTGGGTGGGTGGGTCCAGCTCCCACCCCCCGAGTGGTGCTGACTTTTTTAGAGGAAGGCGCTGAAGAAAAATTTTGGTCTAAAGTGATTGGCGCCGAAAGCCGAAGGCGCCAGTGAAAATTTCTGATTGGCCAAAGGCCCGGAAGAAATTTGGCCCAATCTTTTAAGGGGGGGTGGGTGGTGTGGGACCCCCCCCACAAGTGGTGCCGAGTTGTTAAAAGGAGCTGTGCCCCGGAGTGGGGCTTCAGGAGAAATTGTCCACATTGTTCTCCACCGACGATGGAGAAACGTATTTTTGGTCGGAGAGACCTTGTCCGTCTACTCATACAGTATGTGTAGTGGTGGTGGTGGTGGTGGTGGTGGTGGTGGTGGGGGTTGGGCTATGGTGCCGGGTGGTGTAGAAGCTTGTGCCCACCGAATCTACCCTTCACGTATGCCTGCATCCGAACCCCTTCAACACACCCAAAACTTTCCTCAGCATTCTTAAAGCCCATTTGTGAGATCCCGCCACTTGTTTTCAGTGTTGCACATGGGCTCTGCATGTGAAACGGCTTTTGCCAATCATCCCCGAAGCCACGGAGAGGCCAACGCTTGAAACGATGGGGGGCGGGAGAGACGGCAAATGGGGGTCGCGTATGAGCAGGGCATCAAGCCAGAGCAGACTGGCAGTGCTCTCCAGAGTCCACTCCAGAACCTTACGGTGTACACACGCATGGGCAGCAAGACCTGGTCCACTCTGTTTCCCAAAAATCGTCCCGGTTCATGGGCATAGTGGTGGCAGATGTCTTTCGCGATGCCGCTCTGCTCGACTGCCCGGTCCCGGTCCGGCCGATCGCACTGAACAGGATGCGGCTGTGCAGCACGTAAGGAGTCACCGGGATGGGCTCCTGCTTCTTGCCCTGGAGAAACGGAGAAGGGGAGACATGCAGAGCACGCGGGGCATATGATTGCAAGCGCAACTTGGGCTGGACAGCACATCTCACCATTTGAATCGACCGTCAGGCTGTCGCTGCCACATGTCAGTGGCCTCGGGCCCGCGCTCAAAATGTTGTCAGGGGAGGATTCTGCCACCTTTGCTGTTGCCTACGACAGTCTGCCCTGCCCTCTGCGTCGGATGGCTACCGCTCGTGTCACACCCGCCCACGACTCGGGCTACGGCTTGTGCCTGGCTCTGTGGGCCCCGTAGCGCACGTCAGAATCCCAAAACCGCACCGCGTTGGAGCCCCCCCCCCCCCCCCGAGGCTGCTTCGAAAACACGGGTGGAGACCTTAAAGCACCCTCAACGCCCGAATACCCCAACGCCCCGCCCAAACTGCAGAAGGCGACGGAACACCTTCTTGCCTTTTTTCTCTTCAGGGGCCGCAGCGTCCGTAAGATAGAAAGACGTGGCCATGGACCTGGAAATGGGGGATATGCAGGGCCACAGACGTGCCGCAACACAGCGCAGGCCTACTCACAATCACTGACAGTCCCGAGAGTGAGGGGGAGTCGGGGGGTGGGGGCAGAAGACAGAGGAGTTGGGTCTGCAAACAGCGGCGGGACACCCCCTTGTCCCAGAGATGCCCTTGTCCAAAACGGAGCAGGTGTCCGCACCGTATTGCTCTGGGCCAACTTGAACACGGGACCAAAAGTAGTGACGCATTGAGAAAAGCCGCTCCTGCGAAGGTGGCCCTGCCCCAGTCCATGCCATGCCCCAATACAGCCCATTCAGCACTCCGGAGGCCCTGCTGCTCAATTAGGGAACCCCTCTCACTGCAATGACGTATCGTGTGCCATTCCGGCCTCTATCTGGTGTCCCTACGCGCCCACGACGCTCTTGTGCAAAGGTACAGGAGACGTCCGGACCGGATTGGTTTGGGACTCGGATAAGGGGCGGGGCGAGTCAGCGCGGGAATTCCAGACATCCCGAAGACCGCCCGGCCAGGGGTCAGGCAGTGCTCATTGCCTGCAGATGACGGGCTGTTTGGACCCCGACATACGCTGCTCCATCTGCGTGCTGCTGCCGGCACATTCCCACCCACGGGCACTTCATCGTATACCTGACACCCACCGGAGTCGGGGTGGGGGCTGGATCGCCCCCCCACCCCACCACCACCACCACCCCCCACCCCCCCTCGTGACCCTTCCCGCGTGGGATGGGCTTTGCCTCATTGCACCGGACCCCAGACCGCCTCCCTTTTCAAATGCATCGGCCTAGGCCCAGGCACACCTGCCGTAATCTGCATAATCCACGCGGCTGTTCGAGCGGACCCGGAAGCTGGAACTGCAGAGGAAGAGCAGCCAGTGCCGTGCCGTGCGCGCGCGCCGCGCAGTATTGGCTGAGGTGGCAACAGAGGGTTTGGGGGAAATGCCATCAAGGCCGAGAGAGTATGCCGGTTGGTACTTCCGGGTGTACGTACGTGTGCGCCTCTTTGAGGAGGGAATCCTTCACGCGTGGATGCGGGGGTTAGCTGTCCACCCACTGGGCTGGGGGTGAAGGGGGCAGGCTTTCGCTTAGTGGGGGTCGGCGCTGGGGGTGACCCTCTGCCCTGGTGAGGGGGTCTCAGTAGGATCCAGCCCCACATGCCAGTCAGCTCAGTAGGAAGGAGCCCCGCCCTATGGGCAACTGAGTAGGACCCAGCGCAATCCCCAAATCCCCAAGGCTCCTCACCAGGAACCCGCCCTGCCCCCCCCCCCCCCCCGCAGCCGGTGAGGTACGGGCACACTGGCCGTGGGTCACCACCTTTGGCGCAAGCCGAGATCCAAACCAAACCAACCCCCCCCCCCCCCCCCGCACGAAGCAAAGGCCTGGAAGGGGGCGGGTTCAAAAAACCGAGAGGTGGGGAGCCCGCTCGGCTGGCCCCGGAAGGCGGCTTGGGGAGGGGCATCCAGCCATGCTACAGCACAAACCGCGTTCTCAGCGGAACAATGGACCAGAATCTGAGGGCACGGGGCGTCGGTTTTGTGGCTACCGGCCGCCCGAGCCCGGGGGCCAGCGGCAGAACCCTGAGCATCGGCCTTGTGCAGACCCCGAGTGTCAACGAGTGGGAAGATGGCGGGCCCCCGTGTGTTGTCCGGGAGGAGGAGGAGGGGCTGCACCCGTTGGGCGTGGGGGTTGGGCTACATCCCTTTGCCGACACCCCATCGCACGACCAGAGGCGGGTCTCCAACCACCAAACCCGGGCCCGAACCCGGGACCTCTGTGTAGGCGGTCAGGTGGTGGTAGAGAATGGGGTGCTTTGGCCGTGCCTTTGGGACTGCTTCCGGCGGGCCGCGGGTGCCGCACGGCGACAGCAATGGACTTCGCACCGCCAAGGCAAGAGGCAGACCGCCAAAAAACAATCTGTGCACGTTGATCTGTTGACATCCTCCCGTCATAAATGGCGTCACAATGGGCCCGAAAAGAGGCAATTCATTATTGTCCTGCCCACTCCCTGACGTCCTTATGTGGATCACGTGTCCAGACGGCCGCGCTCTGGCTGTTTGCTACTGCTGTTCAGCCTTTTGAGCAGGCGGAGCCCAGCGATTCGTCTGGGCTTTGTTTGTCATTGTTGTCCTGCTGCTTAATTGGCACGCTCCGCGTGCAGACCTGCGTAATGGCCATATTTTTCTTTTGCCAAACGACAAGTACCTATGGCCAAACGACAGGTACCTATGGCCAAAGGATCGACTAGAACCGGGGGACATTGTAGTTCGTGGGAGCTGTGCAACGGGCAGAGGGGAGGGTGTGGGTTGCCACATTGCACGGGGAGGCTGGCGACGCGGTGGTCCTATGCACCCCGGCAGAAGCACTGCCGCCCCCTTCTCGGTATCCGTAGGGCGAAGAGTGCGCCTACCAGCGGTACCACGTGCATGCACGACTTGCAGGCTGCGGTATGGGTGTTGCTGGGCCAGACAGAACCCCACCCCACCGCCTCCCCGGTGCGTTGTGCACGCCGCCACCGCAGCAAATGGACACCACCCCAAGAAATTTGGCAGCCAGCCCCACGCAACGCTGTGCAGGGTCCTGAGAGTGCGCCCTTGGGAGAATACGCCCGGGACACTCGGGCGAGAGAAGGGCCCCGGAAGAGCAACCGGGCACCCCGCGCCTCAACCCGCCCCCTGATCCAGACATACTTGGAGTGTTCGGAGCGCACGGTCCCCGGGCGGTCGGAGGGGCTGAAGTTACGGCTGTTGAAGGAGACGTTGTTGACACTGGTGCTAATGGAGGTTTTGCGGCTGAAAACGAGAAGCAACGGCGGTGGCACGGCACTACTGTGCAACTCAACACCATCGATGGCCAGCCCCCGCCTCAGCCCATACCGGCAATCCTGATGGGAGATACGCAGCTCCCCGCACCTTCTGGCATCCACCCCGAATCTCCCCTGCATCTGCCCCACACCTTTCGGCATCTCCATCATACTGCCATTCAAGCAACACGCGGCAATGCACCGATCCAAGAGACAGAATTTCTCATAAACGAGGTCAGTGCTCGGGGGTGGCAAAAGCAGTGGGGTCCGTGGCCGAGGCCATACCTGGCATCGGCGTCCAAGGGGCCGGACGAGGCGTGGAACGAGAGGTTGTGGTTGGCGGCACTGCAGACAAACGCCACGTTGAGGCAGCACAAAACGGCATCGATTGGCAGACTGTCGCAAAACTTTGTGGTGCCAGGGCACACCCACGGGGCATACGGGATGCAAGAAAGGGGGGAAGAGGGTAAAAGGGCCCACAGGGGGTGCACAGGAATGCACAACACGCTCCAAGGGCACGGAGAAGGACGTAGAGGGGGTGATGGCGATACGCCAGGTCCACATGGGTCCACAAAAAGGGGCAATGGTTAGAAGGACGCATCGCGGGCGCCGCAAAGGGAAGAAGGCACTTCTGTTGTCATTGGAACATCGAAGACACTTCGGCCCATGAAGCATTCTCAAAACAGTACATTAGCACTGCAGTGCCGCAGGCCAATACCGTCGGACCATTGTGACGATTGGCGGTGTGATCAAGACATGGCCACGGGGGCCGAGGATTTTCAACGCATAACACCATCAGACACGGCGTGAAATTCTCAAAATAAAAAAGGGGGGAGTTTACCCCCATGCGGCGTACATGTTCGTGGCTGTTAGGTCACCGATGGCCACCCCCGGAGGTGCCAATGTAACTGTCCCTTCATTGCACGGTAACGCCAACACACATTCTTGCCCTTCTATCCTTGCTCCACGATGAGACGCCCCAAGTCCAAACGCCGACACGTCCCTGCAGCCCTACTGAAGGGTGCACCTGTTCAGGGCTTTCATCCGTGATACATAAGAACCGCTGTTGTCATTGGGCGATTTCTCTTCCTCCAGTTTGAGCCCTTTCTGTAAGCAAGCACAAAGGAGGCTGTCGACGTGTGGCCACACGCTCAGCGTTGGGACTCCGTATGTTTTTGGAGTCTCCAACTCAGCACTGCATCTTATCACGAAAGCAGCACGCAAAGCAGCAGGCAACAGCCGGAGACAACAGGCAGTAGGCAAACGGAGTACATCTGTGGCGCACTTCTTACTTGGGTTTCATGTTACGACTCGTGCCAATTAATTGGTCAAACAGACCACTGCGCTTCTACGATTCCCAAATCGACAATGAAGCGTGTCAATGCAGTGGATAGAACCGCAATTCCGGAATTTACCTCCCGCCAGCTCGTTCCTGGCACACCGTCTTGATGAGGGTGCGAATCCTGCCAGGCCCTGAAGCACAAAGCACACCTTGAACTTGACGCAGGCCAAAGCAACGTGGTGCGTCGAATACATTCGGCCCCTGTTGCCCGGGTGATCGGGGACCACATCTGCAAAGAAATGCACCGCAGCCCTCAGAGCCAGACGTGTGTGCCGCGGTCTACAACGTGTATCTCCGTAGCACCAACCGCTGCCAATCAGTCTGTTCCAACCGCTAAAATCTGTTCACCATGAGTGGACCTGCAACAATTGCTCGCAACCCACAGTCCCCAGGGAGGATGCCAAGTAGCCCGTAGGAGGGTGGATGATGCACGGAGGGGGGGGGGGGGGGGCTGGACCCGGTCCCGATGCAACTCACCTGCAAACATCAGTCAAAATTCGGGGGAGGGGGTTACCCACCACCAAGCCTGGAATAATCATGAACACGCACAACCTGTTCTCCCCCTGCACCAATCGCCCATCGGCGTATTGTCGGCCTTTGCGGGCACAAACAGTGCCACAGTTTGGGTTCTAATCGTCCAAAAATACCATTTTGGGGTCCTAGAAAGTTCTTGAACCCGTTCAGGAAAACTGCGTTTTCACTCATTTTTGACCCATGTTCAATGCCAAAATGGGTCTTCTTCAAGACATTGGGGGACAACTGCACAAGGAAGCGGCTAGTGATGGCCCAAGAAAGCCATTTTCCCCGTCCTGGATGGTCCCTCTTGGGTACCCTCTTAGGTCATAGTGGGGCGTATTGTTGCGAATGGGTTACAAACGGAATTTTCTGCTCAACTCGTTTGGCCTAACAATGAGACCAACATGGTCCAAGTCCTATGTGGCTCCGGCTGTCAAGTGCCCAAGTTGGCAAACCCCAATAATGTGGGGGAGCATATTTCGGAGCAGTGTGATTCCCGCAACCGGCGCCAACTACTACAAGCAGACAGTAAAACCCCTCTGCCGGGTGGCGACAAGCAGACGGATGGGGCATTGCGATTATTGGGCGTCACCCCCTCCCCCCCCGCCTGAGTGACCCAATGTTCGGTTTCACCATATTTGGTGCCTGGACTGACGGGGGCGGGGTTCCTTATATCTACTGGGTGTAAAATGGCATGCATTTGACCCCAGGTACGAGCACAAGCATAACATTTTTGATGTGCTGGGGCATTGACTTTTTTGGGGGGGGAATGGCAAATTCATTTTCCTGGGCCGAGCTGCTTGGAATGTATTGGAGCAAAATCGGCAGTGGGCGAGGCACAGGAGTGAGAGGGGGATGCTTCTTGACAGACGGCACCTCGTAGAAACGCAGAGAGGGGGGCGCACGAATGGCAAGAACTGAAAATCAATGTGGACACTCTCAGGGCCGCCGCGGGGCCCTACTGCGCAGCCCCCACTCGGCCACGCCCTCAGCCAATGCCACACCCATTGCCCTGAGGCAAAGCCCTGCACAGATCCATCCCCGATCACTGCCACAGCAACAGCCCTCGGCAGGACCTATTTGTGGAGGTGCAATACTGTTCCTGCGTGACGCATTTCTCCAATTCAATTCATGGTAGACGCCTTGGCCTGGCACATGCACTCGGGGCTGAGGGGCGACATCTGCAACAGCGAAGATCAGAGGTTTCCAAAGAGCTACAAATCAAATTGCCTCCTGTCATTGTCGTCTCAAGACTGGCTGCCAATCGACGGCGGTTGGCGGTGGACTGACGGCTGTTGGCAGTCAACTGATGGCGGTCGGCGGCCGACCCGGGGTGCACACGAAGCGTAGGACTAGCGCCGTTCCCCCACCTGTGTCAGGCTGTTTCTACGCTGTTCCTACAGTTTTTTACGCTGTTCCTACCCTGCACCTCTGCTCCACAGGTTGGTTGCCCCTGATTTATGAGGCATCTCAGAAAAAGCAGATGACTTTTTCAGGAGGGTGAGGTCGCAATCTTCACGCCCTCCTGCGTTGTGTAGTCTGTGTGCTGTGGTCCAAGATCTCCTGCATGTCAGTCATATCAACACCATGCATTTTGAGCCATCTTTACCCTGTTCCTACGCTGTTCGTCAGAAATTTTGCGCTGTTCCTACGCTGGTAGAAACGGCGCCAGTAGGAAAGCTGACTCAAACTGGTGCATACACCCGGAAGCATTTAATGAGTGGAGCCTTTAGCAGCCCCCCCCCCCCCCCCCCCCGCGCAACCCGCGGAGGACCGTCACTTGGCTACTGTTTCCCACGGGGAGGGTAGGGGACCGTGACGCAGCGGGTAGGGCACAAATAGAGCGAACCCTCATCTGACCACAACTGCGTCACTTTGACACACCGCTGCAATGGACAAGGGGCAAGGAGACACCGAGCTGCCTCCTCTCTGTGGAAAATGGGGTGGAGATGGCGGTGATCACTTGCAACATACCCCGCGGAAATGCATACTACAGCAAGGTCTGGGGCAGTTTTCAGAGGCAAAGAGCCCGTCAGAGTCACCACGAGATCATCCTTGGCTCCCTTTTGGGGATTTCATAGTGACTGATCAATGGACCCAGTCCCTTGAACCTCCAGCCCCATTTTTGCCCCCGCCCCCCTTTTCCAGGCAACCGAAAGTCAGAGTTCCACAGTAAAGTGCACGATCAGACTAGGAGGCCTTCTTGAAACAGAAAAGGCACTGTTGAGTGAAGCCCCATGTTTGTGCCCCGCTTTGTCACCTGCTTCCAACCCCCCCCCCCCCCCCGGCCATTTTCATCACATTCTAAGAACACCATGGTGTTCTCAGGGGGGACGGGGGTTCGATTCCATCATAAGCTGAAATACCCGGAAATAACATGCAGAGCAATGTCCAACTTGCATGCCAGGTCTGCTTTCAGCAGTTCAAGCGAGACCAAAACAGCGAACTTGCAACTGGCACAAAACCGAATATGGTAAGTACCCCCCCCCCCCCCCTGTATAAGCTACGCCAATGTACACTTTTATTACGGTCCCTACGCCTACTGTAGCTTGGACAAGGGCGTGGCTTGCGCGCAACACATACAACTACCGACACACACGTGAGTGACAAGAAAGGGGAATATAAAGCACAAATATCCCCAAAATCAGAGCCATGTGGGTTCACGTGGGCAAACACTCACAACAAATGTGTCCATGACTCTATGTAATTGGCAAATGTGACGGCAAACCCATGTCTTATGTGGCCGCACTACATTGCGTACCTAATTAAATTACGTACACAATTATTACGGTCCCTACGCCTACTGTAGCTTGGACAAGGGCGTGGCTTATACAAGGGGGGGGGGGTAAGGCCTTAACGTGAGACACCCCTTCCGGTGCCATGCTACATGCCAATTCATTTCTGGTACTATGTACATGAATGGAAGTGTCGGTGTATACCCTACAGAGGGCATGGACTTGGGGTGTTGCTGCTAGAACTCCTTCGGCCGTATCCCATACCTAAAACTATACCCTCACTGTACCACAGGTGTAAGTATTAGGTGTTCCCAGTACCCTAAACAAAATGTGCATGGATACACCAACGATGCACCCATTGATTACTCCTGTCTAGTAGTGAGCCAGTCGTCAGAAGCACAAGACCAAGGTGGTCCAGGCTGCGGCATCATCAGTCGAGGAGAAACTGTTGTCGGTGTCGGAACCAGGCCCACTACTCATGAATACCAGGTTGTAGGAGCGCAAAATGTGGTCAACCTGGTGGCCAGATAATTACGACAAATACTGGAACTCACTATGGGAACCAAACACAAATGGGTGTGCACTGCACAATCCAAAATGACTTGCGGCCTAGATTTTTTAGCTTGAGGAGTGTCCGCATTGTTAATCCCTTTCTTTGGTCTATGTGGAGTAAGTGAGCTACAGAAGCGGCCCAAAGTGGCCAAATAGTCTGCTTGAATATTGCCAAACACATGAACATGTGATGGCACCTTCAAGAAGCGGACTGTCCGTCCTAGCTTGTCTAAATCCCCCAGGACTTTCTCCCAAAGCGGGATTGTGGGGATTGGGCCCTTGGACCTGCACCAGCCCCTGCTCTTCCAGCGCCTGGCCGCACCAGTGGCACCCAACAAAACGTACCATGAATCAGTATACAATAAGATAAGTCTGTAGCCAAAAAAGTCTAATGCCCGTAGCGCTGCCTACAATGTTACAAATTGGCTTGTACAATACATCCAACAGAAGGGCATCGCTTACCCCAGATTTAGAAGAAAAATTCCAAAACCCGCAGCCAAGCGGTTTGTCCACTCTGAAAGTTGAGCAGAGCCATCGGTCCACACTGGCTCAAATCCTTGGCATACAAAGGTATCCAGTTGTTCCTCCACTTGCTCAAGGAGCTCCAGCCTACGTGCCTGATGGCGAGCAGCTTTGAGATGTGCTTTAGCAGGCGGGGGCGTCGGAGGGGCAGGATTGAGCGACGCTTGTACCAGTTTACCAGAGTCCTTAAAATGAATAAGTGCTTCGCAAAAAATGGTGTTGTCAGAAGGCGAGGGTGTTGACCCCCCACTTGGTCCTCCAAAACAGTTGCCGAGTCAGGTAGTTGTGTGTGGACTCAGTAAATTTTAGATTTAAACGAGTGACTGCTCGTGATCCCCGCCTAGACCCCCGCAAAACCTACATCGAAAGATGTCACATGGCTCGGCCGTCATAATAGTCAAAGCCATGCGCGAAATGGCTGTTGCACATATGGGGAGGCTCCGAAAAAGGGGTTGATAGGCCCAAAGCCAAACCTTGCCCCCCCCCCCCGGTTGGGAAACAGGCCCATGCAGGCATGCAGGAAAAGCAAAAAACTGCCCTTGATTGCCCACCTCCAAAGCCCACCCTTCCACACACCTGCACTCTGCTTTGAGCCGGGCCTTTTCTTCCGCTTCTCCACAGGGACGTCCTCCTCCAACATCGCCACCAGCGGAGTGCTGTGAGCCATGCGGTTGATGGCAGGCAGCGACACGCCCTGGGACGCCTGTTTCCGAGGCTTGGCTCTGCTGCCCGCCGCCTGCACTTGAGGCAATGGGGGCGCAGCAGGAGAAGTGGAGACGCTGGAGGCCGTGGACTTCAGGAATGGCAGAGGGCCGCCTGGGGATCGGCTGATGGCACTCCTGAGGGCAGGGTATGAAGAGTGATAGAGGGCAATGGCAAGGGGCAAGGGGGGGGGGGGGCTGGGCAGGGGCAAAGGGGAATGGCAGGGGGCAGGGGGAGGGCTGCTGGGCAGGGGCAGGGGGCAGGGGGCTGGGAGGCCAGGCAGGGCAAGCCCCTGTCCCCTTGTGGAAACAGGGCCCAGGGCCCAGAGAACGACATGTTACGCGGGGTCACCGCGCTTAGACAAGGCCGAGCTAACGCCATGGACATGAGGGGACTTGCTTTCCCGCACGCAAGGGACTCGCATTCCTGTGACTTTACATCCTGAACCGCAAAAATGAAGGTCCCCAAAAATGACGGTAATACGGGATCATCGTACTTGAACAGGGCCGTGCTTGCACAAGGGGGTGGGGTTGGTTTGAGAGATGGACACCAGGTGCCAGAGAAAGAGACTGCGTGGCTCTGCTTCATGCAACCTGAAAATGGACTGATGACCGCGGTAGTTGGCCCGCAACTGCTGTCGTGGAACAAAACAGTGCAGAAGGGAATGATGAATCGAGTTGGTTAACCATTCCACTGAATGACCTTTGACTCACTGCTCCTTCCACATGGCCACACGGCGCTGCATGGGGGCTCCACAGAAATTACGACGCCCACTGCTTGATCCAAGGAGCACTTAGGGCGCTAGATTCAGCAAAACGAGAGGGAAATGTGCCATGTGCGCCACAATGCATTGAAACCGCATTGCTATCATCTTGCAACCATTAGAGTGCTGCAGTGAGCCGACTCAGCAGATATCGTTTAATCCCATGACATAGAACCAGGAAAGGTTAGTTTTGCTTTGGTATTCAGAATAATGCGGAGCTACACAAGAACTGGGGGGCCTGAGGACACCAGGCCCCCCCCTAAACAGCCAAGACTGAAACGTTTGTCCTAGAGAGGTGGTGAGCAGCCACTCATGGAGACCCACGCATGAACTTTAAATTCCAGGCAAAATCTACAAGACATTAAATTTAGGAGAAGAACCCCGCCCCCCCTTTTTAGTGAAACTTTTCGTTCCGTTGGCTAGGTGACATGGTGTTGCCGTGACCTCTCATGGCAACCTTGTGCACCTGTCACCCTACCAACAACCATGGTGCAATGACAAGAGAAGGGGGTGTTGCAGGAAGCATCCGAATCATTGTCAAATTGCTGGGCAGATCATGGTGGAGTGATAGCTGTTGCAGACATGTGTGGTGCACAACCAACCAGGAAGATGGTCTTCCTACACCACCTCTTTTTAGCAAAATCAACTTGAGGGACACTTCTTACAATTATCAAAATCTATCGTTATGACCTCCTCTTAAATACTTTTTGTATCCTTTTCGGTATTATTTTTTTTGGTCTTTCTTTCTTGTATTTTTTCAATTGCCTTTCCTGTATTGTTTTCATTTTTTTTCGCCTCTTGAACAGTGTAGGCGTCGTTTACAAGAACATACAAATGCACCTGCAGTGCATGCCCAGTGCAACATATGGTGCATCACACTGCGTAGTGTTTGAAGTCTTGTGGACTAAATTTATGCCTAATCTTTCTCGCTGCATCAAATGGTTGCCATTCTTTCATTAAAGTCTGGTACTTTGGGGGATCGACACAACTGGGTCTGTTGGGGACCCACTCTTGTGGCCTTGCACAGCTCGCCTACCCTGTAATCGTTTCGTTTCACCCTTGCTATCCCTAGTGCTCCACATATCTCCACTTCAAATCAACACTTCAGCTTACCCCCTGAAGGCAGCAGGAGGCCAAAGCCAGCTAGTGGAGGAGATTTTTGAATGCAGAAAACTTTTCATCAACTGACTGCGTAGGCAGCAAAACTGCTGTTTCCATGGGTGGTGTAGGTTTGGGGGGCCTGGAGGGGGGCCCAGGGGGCCCGATTCAAACAGGCCCCATGAGCTGGTTGATTCCTCAAACATATCTTCGTTGAGGGCAAATTGCTGCGAAAATGAGACCAACTGGACAATTGACAACATGATTCATTTTAACTGAAACAGCAAAATGAAACAATGTCTGCACAGCGCAGCCTTGCCTGGCGCTACTTGTACATGTCAGGTCTATCACTGCAAGCTCGCTGCTGCCCTGGGCACCTTTTCTTTGGTCTTTTCTGAAATCCCAAACGACATATCGCAGGTGAAGAAATCAAACATCCTGCGCTGAGCATGCGAACAGGCCTACAGAAACAACGCCCATTGTTTTGTTGTTTTTTTTTTTTTGACAAATGAGCCCTGCTGCTCACCATCGTTGCATACTGCCTCTATGGCATCCACTCTGCTGACAGTGCTCGTAGACTTCACATGCAGTTATTCCCGTGACCGTAAAACTCGGCAGGCGCTGCTCACTACATCTGATGTGGGAGGTGCATTGCAGGGTCAGGGGATGCTGGATCACCAAATGGTATCCATCATTGAGGCCCACTGCATGACATTGAACAGACGACCTACTGTAAGTAAACTAGTGATACTAAACACGGAAGCCAAAGTAAGTAGCGCTCGCAACAGGTTTACATGAATACCAGAGGTGCCCACTATGCACACAGGGATTCCAGTTGCTACAATCTTTACACCACTTCACGCACTTTCTACCCCAAAATCGGGGCGGGCTCGGGGCATCACAACACATTTACGTCAGCATGATGGCCATGTTGTGCTGATCAGTTAAAAATGGGTGAGAAAATTATGTACGGTAGCTGGGATTTGCACATGACAAACAAAGGAGTGCTTGAATGCCCGTCAAGGCCCCACTATTGCCGCACTATTGTGAAGAAACGTGTGACTGAATTTTTCCGAACACCTGGTCAGATGGTTGCTGTTCCTGGGGGCTTCTGGCTGCTGGCTGTTGGTTCCTCAAGGCTTCTGCATGGTTGCTACAACTACAACAACTACAACTGAAAAATCCTGGAGGCAATGGCAGGGGAACCTCAGAGGAGCACGGTCCGATTCCGTATGCCGCACAAAGCTGTGTAAAAGCCGAACAAATAGTGTACAAAATTCTCGTTCAGATTTGGCGTTTTCCCTCCCCCCAGGAGATGCCGGGGTCAAGAAATTCCCGCCCAACTGTTTTTTTCTTTTTCTTTTTCTTTTTCGCCGTTGACTACACAACGTGCTCATGTGCAAAGACATGCATCCACTTCATCCGCAAAATCATCAACTGTGCTCTTCTGCATGACCCCAGGTCCCATAAACCAGGCCCCGTCCGGTCTGCCAATACCTTCAGGGCTGACCTTAATGCCAAAACAACCAGGAATGCCTGACTTCGGTACACCTGACCAGTACCTGCTGTCGGTTACCGGCCTATCGGCGTCGGTTGACCATCAATCGCCGTTTTTTTCGCCACTGAAGCTGCTCTTCGTCGGAGAACAAAAAGAAAACGCCAAGGACCCCTCTGCAGTCCTTTAACAAACACCGAAGAAACCGATGGAACCAAAATCCAGGGGTCCTTTGCCAAACGCAGATGCTCGTGCGCCACAGCGTTCGTGTGCAGATTCCGCCTTAGCCCCCTTTCATCTACCTCAGAGGGACACTTGAGAGTGTGGGACCAACTGTGATCTATTTCATGTTGATTGGCTTGGCCTCCGGCAAATGGATGTACCACAAATACACATTCCAAACAGCACATCATGCCACAATTTGGAACCTTAGACCCTTCTTCCACAGTCGATCCAACCTCCAGCCATCCAACACCCAGGGTTCAGTGTTGCTCAGACAACTTACTCCATGTCACCACAGTGCAGGCAAAGGGCTCCATGAGCGATGATATCAAAAAGGAGACAATCAGAAACTACCCATTCGTTTCACCTCCGCCCGCACTTTCCTCACTTCACATTGCCTTTGGAACCACCTCACATTTGTGCCGAACCCTCAGATCACCCCCCCCCCCCCGCCCCCTCAGAGTAGAATGCAGGATACCGTGTATCAGTCTTGCACGTGACACAGCTGATGCACAAAAATCACACTTCGAATACGCACTGAATACACAAACTGGCAGTGTGACACTGGGGCCGAACAACAACAAGGAGGTAAGGATACGCACTCGATACCGAAAACATGTTTTTACGGTACACACTCAAACCACAGACTAATAATACGCCAAAATTGTTTTTATGGGCTACACACTCATCTCCAGTCTGCCTCAGAGTGCCCAATTTGAGGCCATTGGATGCAGGAGGGCCAGCTACAGCAGCAGGCCCGGGCCACTGTCGCGAGCCAATGCCAACCAAAGGTTCTGCATCCAGCTCTGGCCATGTGCATGCGCCAGGTCCAACCAAGTGCATGCAACAGCCAATAAGTGTTCGACTGACTGCAAAGCCTGTCTGTGTCAGCCACCAGAGGGCCTGCCGCAGCCCCAACAGGTGCCCAGCAGTATCACAAGTACCGCGCATCACCTGCACCGGGTGCTCGGCCGGACAATATGCCATGCAACGTACTGCACCGCCATACCCAACTCACCCCCAACGGACACTCACTAGGATCCTGCCACATGATGTTGGCGACCCACTGATACTCCACCATTGACACTGGCGCCAGATTTGATACGGGCTGGCGTGACCCCGAACGGGAAGGGGTCAAAGCAAAAGTGATATGCGGGGGGGGAGGGGGGGGGGGGCAACTTCAGCGGAATGGATACTGGATTTGATGACATCGTTCATGATACGGGCATCATGCGTATGCACTCTCATGCCCTAGCAGTGGGCATACCCACCCAACCCAACCCGGAACGTGGGCTGAGCAAATCATTGAAAAGCTGCAAAAAGACAAAAACGAAGGGAAAATGAATCATTAGGCGCCACAATTACATTCAAAAGACCCACCAGCGGCTGGCAACCAGCCGCAGAGAACAAGCAAATGGCCCAAACACTGCAATGCAATCAGCTGCTTCCCTGTCCTGAATTCCAAACGCATAGCGTTTGCTGTCAGACCGCCCTCCCTGGCCCTGGTTTGCACCCCAGAGCTGTTAGGTGCATAGAGTAGGGCACGGTGAGCCACAGACCCTGCGGGGCTCCCCCTTGGGTCAATGACTGGGTCAAAGAGGCTTTGTTTCGCAAACTGACGGAGACCGAATGAGATCCTACGGTGCGGGTGCTTTCTTGAGAGGACGTTGTCGCAGAAGGGTGTGTGCAACTGCAACTGCGACAATAACACCACCAACAGCAATGCCCAACATTAGGCGGGGTACAATGTTCCCCCCGGTTACGGGAATGATGAATAAACCATGCTGGTCTGGCATCCTTTGAAACCCCACTGCAGAGAAATGTGTTTTAGAACGGGAATGGGGCTTCCAGGTGATCACACATTGGTGGCATAAACTCCGCGTTTTGGCGGAGGGACTCTTTTAAAACAAATGGCATGTGCGTGCAGCACAATTTAGGTGACGGCCGCAGGACATCGGCGGGCGCGCACCCTTCTGAAAAATTGAGACACCGTCTGCAACTTCTGCACCAAATGCGGCAGAGAAAAGATGGGGACAAACAGCGTTGCAGTCAGGCCACTGCTTTGCGACGATTTGGGGCCCTGGCCAGCCCCGGCCGACCCATCCACATCAGAGAAATCTTCCTCAGCGACGAATGGCATGAAACAATGAAAGAAAGGGGTCGGGGAAAGAAGGAAGCAAGAAAAAATCATCAAAGGCCCAGATATTCGAGGCCAAATCCAGGCGCTCCCTTTTGGCGCGTCTGACCCACCCACGCAACCGCCCCCTCGGGGACGTTGGTCACTCAGCGTTGGCCTGGCCGCCCGAACACTCCTCCACATCAGTTCCCATGGGAACAATGCAGCAGACGTACGGTAGTGCCTAGTCCGCATGGGCACCCGCTGGCGTGGCCCTGCGCGCTGCGGACTTCTGAGGGGGCGCATTGTCGTCATGACCCGCTCTCAGTTGTCGGGCCAGTCAACCCTCGGCGCAACGTGACCACGCACAGGCCTGGACCAAGAGAGCGAATCAACACTCGGACTCAGGGCCGGTCCGGATGAGTAACGCCTGCCGCACTGTGGCAGAGATAGCGCCGAAAGCGCCGGAAAGCAAAATCGTTCCATCGGCCCCCGGGTATTCCAAGGCCGCCGAGAACAGACCTGCCACTGGCGTCCGCCAGGTCACATGTGATCTGAAGGAGCTGGGTCCTACTGAGTCGCGCACGGCGCAGCTGCTTCCTACAGAGTTCCGGCCGCAACAGCAGTGGACAGTATTAAGCGGCCATTGGACGGGGGTGATTCCCCACGAAACCCCATTCCCCTGCCGGACACTAGTGGCACGTCTGACCCAAAATGCAACGTGGCCCTGAAAAAGCTGAAGGAGAAGGAGACCTGCGCGCACGCGTACGTGTGGGGACTGTGCATCCTTCGCTCCTAAGAAATGGGACCGAAGCCGCTGCTGAGCCTGATGGTCCCAATGCCTAAATTAGACTCATACGACAAGAGCTGAATGCCATCCTGAAGCTACTTGGCAATGCGGCAAAAAATATACTTCAGCATCCGCCCGCAACACAGCCGGCCATCAACTAGTGCTGCCGCAGCTGCTTCGCTTGGGCACCAACAAACACTAATGGCCCCCACCCCCGTTCTGCATCCTACCTGCTGCCCCTCATTGCGCTCGCCCCCAACCCCCGGCGCTGGCACCGCCGCCCTTCGTGCAGGGTGCTCCCAAAAATGCTTGCGGGGAGGGGCGGGGGACGGGGGAATCAAGACCGGCGATGTAAACTGTGCCATATCAGGTCCCTGGGGCCTGGAGTCAAGAT
This sequence comes from Eutreptiella sp. 'Long Island Sound 2002', assembly GCA_964036045.1. Lineage (NCBI taxonomy): Eukaryota > Euglenozoa > Euglenophyceae > Eutreptiales > Eutreptiaceae > Eutreptiella > Eutreptiella sp. 'Long Island Sound 2002'. The sequence continues at coordinate 17,457,509 of OZ038382.1, forward strand.
GAGCCATAGTACCCCTGCCATACTGGTGAGCGAGGAGGCAAACCTCAGCAACGCAACCCCCGCTGTATCGGGGTCTCTGCAGTGTGTGGCGGGGAGGGGAGGGGGGTTAAAGTATGCTTTGCCATGCACCCATTGCTCTATGATTGGGGTCCACAGAGCGGGGGATCAAAGACTGGCTCTGCAACGCCTGCTGTATCAGGGTCCCCAGAGCAGGGAGCCACAGGGCCCCTCACGCCACCTGTGGTGGCGGTGCTGGTGGTGATGGTGGTGGTGCTACCTCAGGCCCCTCCTTGTTCCCGGTCACAGGACCCGTGCGTGGGCAGGCCAGCCCCCTTCCAGGGCCCGCCACTATCCGGCCTCACCGCCGGGTGGCGTGTTTGACCAGGCCTCACCCCCCCCCCCTCCCCCTCTCGCCCCGGGGCCCCCAGAAGCTCGGTCATCGCCCTAACCCTAACCGATGCCGGTGGGGGACGCGGGGGTGCCCGTCCGTTGCAATCTGCCAATGACAAGACTGCGCAGCGCGCCGACGCGGTGGTGCCCAAACCCACAGTCCCGCAGGCGGGCCCCAGGGCACAGCCTCATTTGCAGCAGAAGGGCCGCACGGCGTTGACCCACAAATGCAAGTCCTCTCTTGTGGCGCACTTGATCACGTTGCGGCTGTCCACGAACATGTTCATCTCCGTGACCACGAACGTCTCCGGTTCGTCGCCGCTCTCGATCCGGCACTTGGACAACTGCAGCGTCGCCTCGGGCACCAGCAAGTCCTCGCTGAAGTAGTGCAGGAAGCCGTACTTGGACAGCACGAAGAGGCGGGGGTACCACCGGCCCAGAAACGACCGCAGCTGCAGGATCCCTTGGGACTGCACGAGGCTTTGCATGTCGAACTGGAACGGCAGGTGCGCGATCTTGCTCTGCACGCGGAGGCATGGGTCGGGCAGGGGGGGCGGGGGGGCACAGGGCATGCACACGCATGTGCACAGCCCTTGGCATCAGCCTCGAGGACAAAGCACAGCCGCAGGCAGAAGCCTAGGCATGGGCATGGGCATAGAGGCGAGCACAGGCATGCGAACAGGCTGCGCACAGACACAGAGACGCCCCCAGAACACTATGCCCCACAAAAAGGCGGGAGGGGGGGGGTGTGAGGAGCCAAGGCGGACTTTTCTCTCCTGCCAGTGCCACTCGTGAAGGGGGCCAGTTAGCCTCCTTCGTGAACCGCCTGCACCGGGGCCACAAGCTCCTTCCTGGACCGGTATGACTGGGGTGTCCTCCCGTTGATTTGCGGCGGGTAGGCACAGGCATTGCGGCACAGGCACAGGCACGTGCATGCGACAGACATGGCGCACGGGCGAAGGTACAGGCACGAGCGCGACTCAAAGCCATGGGCTCAGGCACGGGCAGTGAACACACACACACATACACACACACACACACAGAAACACGTGGTATACGCTGGTACAAGCAAAAGCACGGACACAGGGGCCCAGCACAAGCACAGGTACTCACAGAAGCGCAAGCACTGGCACGGGCACGGAGACAGACCATGGGCGTCGAGGCGTAGGTGCAGGCACAGCACAAGCAAGCATGAACAAAGATGAGGCTTGGGCTCAGGTACCTGCTTTTGCAGTGCCTCCACAAGCTTCTTGTCAACATCATCGCCCTCCCGCAATTCGGCGGTGCTGAGAGACTGATACAGTTCAATGATCGTGCTTTCGTAGTCAGACGCGTCCATTTGGGAAAGTGTGGCCATGGTCGACCCAATTTCCGACAGATGCGCTGATGGGCCCTGGCGCTGACATTCCAAGTACTCACTGACGACAAAGAGAGGTGGGCCATAGGGCAAGGTCACAGGGAGACCCGGACCGCCGGAGAGGCAGGAGTCGCAGGGCGATCTTGAAGACGGGCGCAATTAGAGTGTGCGGAGTGTGCGTTCAAGCCCCTACCAAGCCAAAACAAACCAAACCAAACCAAATCGATCCAAACCACAGGGGGGGGGGGGGGCGTCTCCTCAGTTCGGGTACGCGACTCCCCCCCCCCTCCCTGCCCTCCGGGCCCACTTAGTTACCAAGGGTCAATGGCTGCCGGCCATACATATGGTGGCGCCGAAGGCGTCCGAAAATTTTGTCCCTTGCCCACGTAGCACCCCTCCCCGCCCAGGCGGTGGAGCACCCCAACAGTATCCTTGAACCCAACCTTGACTCTAACGTCATCCGAATTCTCAGCCTGCTCCTAACCCCACACCTAACCCTAACCCTAATGAAAAGACTGAATATTGGGACCGAGCTGGTGGGGGAGGGAACATCAGCTATGACTGGTGAGGGACACCAATGAGTCACACATTGATGGCGATTGACAAAGTGAAATCAGCTTGCAAGTGAACCCCATCACCACAAGGCCCACTTTCAAGGCTTTTTGGACTTCTGAGGAGCCAAAATGCCCCCAAAATGGGCTCAAAATGGGCTCATTTCACCCGTTTGTGCACCCCAAATGGTCTAGGATGAGGGTTGGAAAAATGCATTGTTATTTTTGACCCATTTTTGGTCCCAAAACAGCCCATTTTCAAGGCATTTTGGGATTTTCGGAGGACCAAAATGGGCCCCCACCAGCTCAAAACGGTCCAAAAACACTTGTTTTAGCGTCGCACATGGTCTAGGATCATTTTTGAGAAAAGTCATCTTTTTGCCTGTTGACCCATTTGAGCACCCACCTGTCTCGGTTTGAGCTTGCAGCTTGCCGCAGCCTAGTGGCCTAGGCACGGGGGTCTAGGCGTACGTTTGGGCAATTCTGAGGGGTGAAAACCACAAAAAGTGGGGAATTGCGGGTGGATTAGGTGCCCTCCGAATCGCGTTTTGAGCCATGTAGCCAAAGATATGGCCTATTCTTGGTTTGTGGTTGTCGCCAGCCAGTCTACACAAAATTTGGGGCTTCTGCGGGCCTTTTTGGGGCCGTTTCTGGGACATATGGTGGAGTTGGAGGGCCGCAAAGGGCTCTTTGACACAGGGGAGTCAAGCCGCACATAGAGTGTACCCACCCTTTCCCTTCGTTTGGCCGTTTTGAATGTGCTCCAGGGCTCTTTTGGCCCCAAAATGGCTGTTTTTGGCCCTAAACCGCAGTTTTTGAAACTGAGGTTTTCCACTTGCGACAACTGTCCCTGGCCGCCACCGTTGAGTTTCTTGCTCAAACTTTGTGTGGTTGTCCCTCACACCCATAGGTATCATCCACCAAAATTTCAACCAAATCCAAAGCACCACGGCGGAGTTCTGATTTTTTCCCATTTCGCGCGTGCTGCTGCTTGCTGCTTGCTACTTGCTGCTTGCTGCTGCTGCTAAACCTGGTAGGTCCACCCTAGACACTAAAAAGGGATATAAAACCAAGACTGGTTCCGCCAGCTCGGCGACCATAACCCTAATCAAGACTAAATATTGGGACCGAGCTGGTGGGGGAGGGAACATCAGCTATGACTGGTGAGGGACATCAAGAACGATTCACACATTGATGGCTCTTGACAAAGTGAAATCAGCTTGTAAGTGAACCCCATCACCACGAGGCCCACTTTCAAGGCTTTTTGGACTTCTGAGGGGCCAAAATGCCCCAAAATGGGCTCAAAATGGGCTCATTTCACCCGTTTGTGCACCCCAAATGGTCTAGGATGAGGTTTGGAAAAATGTGATTTTGACCCATTTTTGACCCATTTTTGGTCCCAAAACAGCCCATTTTCAAGGCATTTTGGGATTTTCGGAGGACCAAAATGGGCCCCCACAAGCTCAAAACGGTCCAAAGACACTTGTTTTAGCGTCGCACATGGTCTAGGATCATTTTTGATAAAAGTCATCTTTTTACCCCTACTGGACCGTGTTGACCCATTTGGGCACCCACTTGTTTGGGCTTGAGCTTGTAGCTTGCCGCAGCCTACCGGGCCTAGGTATTGGGGTCTAGGCGTCCATTTGGGCAATTTTGAGGGGTGGAAACCACAAAAAGTGGGGGGTTGTGGGTGAAATAGGTGCCCTCGGAATCGCATTTTGAGCCATGTAGCCAAAGATATGGCCTATTCTTGGTTTGTGGCTGTCGGCATTTGGAGCTTCTGGGGGCCTTTTTGGGCCGTTTCCGGGACATATCATGGAGTTGGAGGGCCGCAAAGAGCTCGTTGAAACGGGGAAGTCAAGCCGCACATAGAGTGTACCCACCGTTTCCCTTCGTTTGGCCGTTTTGAATGTGTTCCAGGGCTTTTTTGGCCCAAAAATGACTGTTTCTGGCCCTAAACTGCAGTTTTTGAAACTGAGGTCCGCCACTTGCGGATCCCGTTCCCGGCCACCACCGTCGAGTTTCTTGCTCAAACTTTGTGTGATTGTACTTCACACCCATAGATATCATCCACCAAAATTTCACTCAATTCCAAAGCACCACGACGGAATTCTGATTTTTCCCCATTTCGCGCGTGCTGCTTGCTTGCTTGCTTGCTTGCTAAAACTGGTAAGTCCACCCTAGACATTAAAAAGGGTCATAAAACCAAGACTGGTTCCACCAGCTCGGTGACCCTAATCAAGACTCAATATTGGGACCGAGCTGGTGGGGGAGGGAACATCAGCTATGACTGGTGAGGGACATCAAGAATCATTCACACATTGATGGCTCTTGACAAAGTGAAATCAGCTTGCAAGTGAACCCCATCACCACGAGGCCCACTTTCAAGGCTTTTTGGACTTCTGAGGGGCCAAAATGCCCCAAAATGGGCTCAAAATGGGCTCATTTCACCCGTTTGTGCACCCCAAATGGTCTAGGATGAGGGTTGGAAAAATGCATTTTTGACCCATTTTTGACCCATTTTTGGTCCCAAAACAGCCCATTTTCAAGGCATTTTGGGATTTTCGGAGGACCAAAATGGGGCCCCACAAGCTCAAAACGGTCCAAAGACACTTGTTTTAGCGTCGCACATGGTCTAGGATCATTTTTGATAAAAGTCATCTTTTTACCCCTACTGGACCTTGTTGACCCATTTGGGCACCCACTTGTTTGGGCTTGAGCTTGCAGCTTGCTGCGGCCTACCGGGCCTAGGTATTGGGGTCTAGGCGTCCATTTGGGCAATTTTGAGGGGTGGAAACCACAAAAAGTGGGGGGTTGCGGGTGAAATAGGTCCCCTCGGAATCGCATTTTGAGCCATGTAGCCAAAGATATGGCCTGTTCTTGGTTTGTAGCTGTCGGCATTTGGAGCTTCTGGGGGCCTTTTTGGGCCGTTTCCGGGACATATCATGGAGTTGGAGGGCCGCAAAGAGCTCGCTGACACGGGGAAGTCAAGCCCCACATAGAGTGTACCCACCGCTTCCCTTCGTTTGGCCGTTTTGAATGTGTTCGAGGGCTTTTTTGGCCCAAAAATGGCTGATTTTGGCCCTAAACTGCAGTTTTTGAAACTGAGGTCCGCCACTTGCGAATCCCGTTCCGGGCCGTCACCGTTGAGTTTCTTGCTCAAACTTTGTGTGATTGTACTTCACACCCATAGGTATCATCCACCAAAATTTCACCCGAATCCGAAGCACCACGACGGAGTTCTGATTTTTTCCCATTTCGCGCGTGCTGCTGCTTGCTTGCTTACTTGCTTGCTTGCTGCTTGGTTGCTGTTGCTGCTGCTGCTGCTGAACTCGGTAGGTCCACCCTAGACACTAAAAAGGGTTATAAAACCAAGACTGGTTCCACCAGCTCGGTGACCCTAGCCCTAAACCTAGCCCTAGCTCTCACCCTAGGCTAGGGTTAGAGTGAGTATTGGGGCCCAAAATGGAGAGCAATGATGTGGCAAAAGCAGCCATGAATGAAATTTGATGGATGATGTTCAGCCCAATCAACATGGCTGGCATGGCCAAACTAGGTTGCTGCAAATGTTAGGGTTAGTTTTATGGTGATGGTCACCGAGCTGGTGGAACCAGTCTTGGTTTTATAACCCTTTTTAGTGTCTAGGGTGGACCTACCGAGTTCAGCAGCAGCAGCAGCAGCAGCAAGCAAGCAAGCAAGCAAGCAGCAAGCAGCAAGCAGCACGCCCGAAATGGGAAAAAATCAGAATTCCGTCGTGGTGCTTCGGATTTGGTTGAAATTTTGGTGGATGATACCTATGGGTGTGAAGTACAATCACACAAAGTTTGAGCAAGAAACTCAACGGTGACGGCCCGGAACGGGATCCGCAAGTGGCGGACCTCAGTTTCAAAAACTGCAGTTTAGGGCCAAAAACAGCCATTTTTGGGCCAAAAAAGCCCTCGAACACATTCAAAACGGCCAAACGAAGGGAAACGGTGGGTACACTCTATGTGCGGCTTGACTTCCCCGTTTCAACGAGCTCTTTGCGGCCCTCCAACTCCATGATATGTCCCGGAAACGGCCCAAAAAGGCCCCCAGAAGCTCCAAATGCCGACTGCCACAAACCAAGAATAGGCCATATCTTTGGCTACATGGCTCAAAATGCGATTCCGAGGGCACCTATTTCACCCGCAACCCCCCACTTTTTGTGGTTTCCACCCCTCAAAATTGCCCAAATGGACGCCTAGACCCCAATACCTAGGCCCGGTAGGCTGCGGCAAGCTGCAAGCTCAAGCCCAAACAGGTGGGTGCTCAAATGGGTCAACAGGGTCCAATAGGGACAAAAAACTGACTTTTATCAAAAATGATCCTAGACCATGTGTGATGCTAAAACAAGTGTCTTTGGACCGTTTTGAGCTTGTGGGGCCCCATTTTGGTCCTCCGGAAATCCCAAAATGCCTTGAAAATGGGCTGTTTTGGGACTAAAAATGGGTCAAAAATGGGTCAAAAATGCATTTTTCCAACCCTCATCCTAGACCATTTGGGGTGCACAAACGGGTGAAATGAGCCCATTTTGAGCCCATTTTGGGGCATTTTGGCCCCTCAGAAGTCCAAAAAGCCTTGAAAGTGGGCCTCGTGGTGATGGGGTTCACTTGCAAGCTGAACAAACACCATCAATGTGTGAATCATTCTTGATGTCCCTCACCAGTCATAGCTGATGTTCCCTCCCCCACCAGCTCGGTCCCAATATTCAGTCTTGATATGGTTAGAGGGAGGGCAAGGGAAGGTAAGCAAAGCCCCCCCCCCCCCCAGAGCTAACCACCAAGGCCTTGTGCCAGCCCCCCCCCCACCACCCCAAATTGCCCCACCTGGACCCCCCCCCCAACCGACCCTCCCGACTGCCCCCCCCCCCCCCATCGCACCTCCGTGAACCCCCCCCTCCAATCCCCCCCCCCCAGGGCCTTCAGCCCACTTCTACTGGGGGGGGGGGGGTCGCGTGCAAAAGCGAGGAGATGGCCCCCCCGTGATCCAAACCAATCCAATCCAAACCAATCCAATCGAATCAAATCAAATCAAATCAAATCAAATTAAATCAAATCCAAACCATCCGAATCGAAGCTGAATCACTCCAAACCAGACCAGACCAGCCCAATCCAATCCGAGGCAAACCAAAACCAACCCGAAACAAACCAAGCCAAGCCACGTAAACAAATAAAACAAAACCCCCAGGGCAGCCCAACCCAACCCAACCCGACTCCACCTCATGATAAGCTTCAGGCCCTCGATGTTCCGCGAGTGGATGCGGCGTACGTCCTGCAACAGCGTGCACACGGCGTCCGCAATCTCCTTCTCCTCGTCAGACGTCGACAGGATGGACCTCTTGATCTTCAAGGCCAATAAGTAGGGGTCCTCCATGTGCAACGCGCCGGCCATCCCCTTGTGCAGCGCTGCCATCAGGCCTTGCAGCTCCTGAAAACCGGCGGACGCGCGGGCCAATGCCTTGGACACCTGCACCCGAATTGCCCTGGTCCCGGCCTCCATCTCCGCCACAAGCTGCGCGAGCTTCTTAACAGGGCCCTGGGCCATGGCATCCGCGTTCTGCTGGTAGCTCGTCGCGGTTTTGCTGGGCATGTCCGACACCGCGGCGAACGCCGCCCGGAGACCGGCGGGGGTGCCGGAGGCGATGGCGATTGGGGGCAACTTCTGCAGAGACGCCGCGTACTGCATGTCCACCGCCTGGCGTTGTTTGACGAAGCCGAGCACGGCCTCGGCCAGCCCCCGCTGCTGGTCCAAATGCCACAGCAAATGGTGGCAGACGTGCTCGTACGAGGAGCGGTACTGCTGGTGCAGCTTGCCCCGCTTCTCTTGCTCGTTCGCCAAGAGGCCGCTGGCTCGCTCGAGGCTCTTGGGGTCCAGCCGCTGAGGCGGTGCCGGGGGCTTGGCGCCCTCCACAAGAGCGTGCGGCGGAGTGCCCGACGGCGGGGCATGGGGAGGCGGGGCTCTGTGCGGCACCTGAGCAGCTTGCGGGGGTGGCGAGAGGGGCTGCGGCGATTGGGAGAGGGGCTGGCGGGTGCTGGGGGCCTGGGGGGCATGGCAATGTGTGGGCGGCGGCGGTGGGCGGGTGTTGGGCATGGGCACCTGGGGCGGCTGGCCGTTGACGTGCGGATGTGGGTGATGGGGTAGGGGAGGCTGCATCACCGGCTGGCCTCCGTGGGGCCCCGGGTGCGGGGGAGGCACTGCGGGGCTGGCGGGGCCTTCAGGAGGCGGTTGTCGGCCGACCGCCGCGGCGGGCTCCCGTGGGCTCACGGCCACGGGCGCAGGCGGGGGCGCGGTGGAATTCGGGGTTGGGACGGGGGCAGTGTGTGGGGGGGAGCCCAAAGTGCCGGGGTAGTAGGGCATGGGGGGCGGGACATGCAGATCCGCGACGAGAGGCGAGGAGGGGGTGAGCGGAGGGTGGGCATGGGCCGCCGCGGACGAGGGGGCTGGGGTGGGGTGTGGTGGTGGCGGCAGCGGCCCCGGGGCTGAGGCGGGAGGCGGGCCGAACGCGCTGCCGGCGGTGGGTGTGGGCCCAGGGTGGGTCGGGACCGGTGGGGCAGGGGCGGTGCTGGGGCTGGGCCCTGCAGGGCTCGGCACGGGGGGTACGGTGATGACCGGGGGTGAGGCAGCGGGGGCGCTAGGGCCCATCTCGCCGGGCGGGTGCATTGGCGATGGCACGGGGACGTGTAGGGGGGGGCAAGTGGCCATCATGTGTGGCAGGGCTCCGTGACCTCCAAAGCGGAGCCGCCGCTCAAGGATGCACAGAACAGATGGACAGATGGACTGGGGGAGAGACAAGGCAGCGATAATATTCACGAGGAACAGGCCCCGGGGGGCGGGGCGGGGGGGGGGGGGGGGGCAACGTGAAGGCCAGACCGATCTCTGTTGGTCACCCACCAACTGCCGTAGAGACTCCAGTCGGCCGAGCGGTGGGAGCCACCCCTCCTGCGCCTGTGGCTCCAGCTTCGAATCCCAAGGCTCCAGGAGTAAGACCGCGACCCCCGCATCTCCTCACGGCCTCAAGGCGGAGGGTTGGTACCGATGGCTGGGGACACGCTCTTGCGGTACTCATAGAACTAATGCCCCAAAGTACCCAACAACCGCCGTCTGTTTGACTGCGCGCCCCTCGCGAAGCATTCAGCCGGTTCATTCGGTCAGCATTCGACCCCCAGTCCTGTCGCCTCAGGCGTTGGGTTTCCCTTCCTTCAAGAGAACGCGGTGTGACAGGGTCGTCCTCAAGAAGAAAAAACGTGCCAGGCTCCGGTACGCCCGGACATCAGAGGGGCACTGGCCGCCGAGTAGCTGCTGTCGGTGGCCGGCCAACCGTCGCACATCCGCGGGTGTCTGGAAGGGAATTCAGCGGCCAGCCAACCGGAGGAGGCGGAGGATGAGGAGCAAGGCACTGGGGAATGCGGCTTCGCTGCCAGTCATGACCCCCCCCCCCTCCCCCTACAAACTGCCTACAACCTCCAAACTGCCGCCCATTCCAGGCCATCCGCGGCGGGGCCGCAGGGCAAACACCGCGGGGCTGGGCCAGCCGCTGGCTGCCATCGGGTAGACGCCGAGTGCCACCGGCCACACGCCGACTGTCGTCAAATATATCAAAAGCGACGGGTCAGCGGCGGCAACGGGACCTTCTGCCAGTCAACAACAAAACACCCGCGGCCCGCACTCCCGACGCATCCGCCCAAAGGTCAGGCACGGCGACGGCGTCCACAACACCTGTGACGTGAGGCCTTCGTGGGGCTCGTGCCCTCTCTGGCCATGGCGCGCATCGTTGCGGGGCTGTAGGAGGCGTGCACCCCCGCGTAGTTTGCGAGAGACTGCGCCACGTGCTGGACGGGGATCGCCTGCTCGATGATGTGCGACCGGTCGAGGGGCAACGGCTTCCGGCGGCCTGTGGGAGCGTTGATGTGCAGATCAGGCCTTTGCGAAGTTGTACTGCGGGGGCTGTTAAATTGGGGCCCCGGGATTCTGGCTGACCCACCCACCCACCCACCCACCCACCCACATCAGACAACTGTTCCTCAGGAAAACAATGAAATGTATCAAAGGGGCCCGGTCGATTTGAGGTACAGAAACTTATTTTTGGCCTCTGACCCCCCCCCCCCCCCCGCCCCCGGTATCGTATCAACCAGCCACGAAGCAAAGGCCACCCGCATGGGGTGTAGGGGTCGATAAAGTGTCCTCACATACAGCGCACAGCAGCATTTAACAATTCACATGCAATCGGCAAATTGCAGTGCAGGGGGGGGGGTCGCCTGGGCCACCAATCCGCTATCGCTTACCAGCTGAGGACTAGCAGCAATGGGCCGCCATGACCGGCGGCCTCTGACCAAGCCCTTTGCTTTTGCACTGAGATGAAAGTGACACAATCTCCACCACCGCAGCAGTCATCAACCTGAGGACTTTGTGTTTCGTCTGGTAAAATGGGCTGTATCCTTCTTTTTGTGACAAAGTCCTGCACCGCGTCCCATATCCATTGGACACAGGACCCCCACACCGATCCAAATGCAACCGATGCCCGCCATCCTGTTGTCTCTGCCCGGCTGCTCTTGCTAGGGAGGTCGAGGGTACGACTGTGCATACGCCCACGTGGGTGTGGGGCCCCGACAATGGGCCCCGGCCGGCATGCGTGGGGCACTGTCCCAGTGCCTCTGCGGTGCGTGTGGGGCACCGACTCCGGGCCTTCGCAGTGTGCGTGGGGCGCCGGCTCTGGCCCCTGCAGCGTGAGTGGGGGGCCCACTGAGGCCCCTACGGATTCGTGGCAGCGTGGTGAGCTAGGTGGGTGGATACAGGGCGCTGGCTTTGGGTCCCTGGGCGTGAAGGGGCTGTTCGCATGTCAGAGGCCCCGCGGGCCGCGTGACCTGTGACCCCGGGATGGCCCTCCCAAAAAGAGCGAAGCACCAATCCAATCCAATCAATCCAATCGATCCAAATGCAACCGCACGGAGCCGCCGCGCTCAGGCCCCCACATGCCAACAAGTAACCGACAGCTGCTGTTTGGGCCCCATGGCGAAGCACGGACTGCTGTTGGCCCACAACCAAATGCAGTAGGCTAGACCCCGACCGCCGTCGGTGACCTGCCAGTCAGCCTTGATTGCCCGCCAAATCGTTGTTTCATTGTAGTTCAGGAAGAAAAGAAAATAAGAAAATGACCCCCGTGGGCGTGGGCATGCCCCCAGTGCTATGTCCTCCCCTCCCCGTCCCTCTCTCGCGACATGGCTCACAGGGATGGTGTGGTGGCGTGATGGGCTGGGTCATCCGCTCCCTACCTCCGCAGCCGCAGCGAGTCAATTACACACCAGTCGTACCACCACCATCACGTTTTCTCTTAAAATGCCCCGTGTCCTTCATGCCTCTTTGATTCAGGCTTTCTAATGTGAGGGGCTCAGAGGCAGAAACAATCAACTCGGGAGGAACAGTCGGGAAGCCCGGGCACCCCCTTCTCATCAGTCCTGCAGAACAATGCATCTCGTACCTTTCTACGGAGCCCTGGGCATTCACTCGTTCTTATTTGAAATTTGTTGTAACGAGCTGCTACCCCCGTTTTGCCCCCCTCCCCCCCCAACTCCGATCTCCCCAGAGCTGGAGGTGTGCATGCACAGCACCCCGCAGGCTTACCAGCAAGGGGTAATAATCAATGGCGTGCTCTGACGTGCCCAGTCGTTTCAGACACCGAGGAGTGGAACGCACCAGTGGTTTGGATCGGCTCATGCCGTACTTTGTGTTTTGCCCAACACACAGACACAGACGTACACACACATCCACACATACAATTACGACCAAAACAGAAATGCAAAAGAGAGAAACTCTTCACACACACACACACACACACACACACAATACACGGAATCCATTAAGATGGAAGCACACTAAAAGCACAAAAAATCAGCAGGAGCTGTCCAACAATAGCCCGAGGCGCCTTTCGGGAAGAAGGCACAGGGTATGCGTTTCAAACGACCCTCTTTCTCAGTGCAGCCCCCTCTGACCTCATTCCCCACCAGCCCCCCCCCCCCCCCACCGGCGCATGGACCGTGGCGAGAGCCTGACGCGTGCGAAAGCCATCGGACACGAGGCGTTGCCGCTTAGGCCGCACCCCCTGATCCTGCAAGACGAGGTGGCCAGCACTTTGATGACCAGAAAAGCATGACCCCAAGCCCCTTCAAAAGCCCGGGCGGCATCAGTACGCCAGCTCATGTATGCCCCCCCCCCCGATCATTGCATTCCTTTGGGGCCATCGCAGAACACGGCATTTTGGGGGCGTTTTCGCACAGCGCGGGCACAGCGCCAATTATTACGGTGATTATCCAGGTAACAACCCTGAAAACCACCCACCTGCGGAAACATGCACAATCAATTCAAAACACAAAAATTCAAACATCTGATGCTTGCCATGGGTCCCAGGGACCTAAATTCTGCCCCCTATAGCCCCGTCCACTGCAGCAGCCATTCAATGACGTCCTTTCAATCTTCTGAACTTACCAAACTCCCGGTGGTGGAGAACAGCCAACTTTTCGCACAGCGCGTGCACAGCGCACGGTACGCCCCCTTTTGGGCAGGAAAGCGGTCCTTTGTGAGTAGTCGCCTGCATGTGCTGAGATAGCAGGGCATAGGGCATACACCCGATGCATAGCAGTGTGCATGGCCCTCAGGCACCCCCTTCTCGTGGGCCCTGACCCAGAACAACGACCAGCCATGCCGCACGCACACACGGGCACACGAACAGAAGGGACAGAAGCGGCGGGGCACGCGACCTGAGTGATCCTCCGCACACTGCGGCGCTGCTGTCGGAGACACAGCGGACTGCTTGGCCTGTGGTGCAAAGCGTTGTCCATTCCGCCAAAGTGGACATTGGTGTGGGCGTGAGCGGGGGGGCGGCCACCCTCAGAACCCGTGAACGCTCCACTGCCCCCCCAAAAGCCTCTGCAACCCCCAAAAGGGCGGGATGGGGGTTTCGGAAGGTCAGCTGGTGGAGGCCGAGACCCCCACACATCAACTTCCTGAAACCCGCTCACTCACTGAGGCTTCTCCCAACAGAAGGGGCTGTGACCCGGCAAGTGTTCACGTTGACTTCATGACCCCCGGCCGGTTGTTCTCTCCGTAAACACCAAATCGCATTGGAATCGTGCTGGTCGTGTCTGCTGGCTTCCAGACTTTGCCTTTATGCCCCCCATTCTACCCCATACGTACATAACAGAGGGAGGGATCTGGGTGAGGGTCTTAAGTGTTGGGTCGGCGGTTGCCCAAACACCCAAACAGCGGTCTGCTCTTGCCATCGGGGAAACAGAGGGCACAGCAGCGAACCCGAAGCATCGCGAGAACGCCTTCTTACCAGAAGAAGAAGAATAACGGGTGAAGGAAGCCAAGACCACAGACGTCCGATCAGTAGTGGGAGAATGACACACGTGACCCCCTGCCCCCCCGTGTTACACTAAATTTCTTGCACGGGGTCCGGGGCTCTCTGTCTTTCTGGCCTGAGGATCCTGACAACGTAAATGGCCAACTGCCATGGGCTCTCGTGGGGAGAGTGTCGCGTGGGTCAAGTGTCCAGTCTCATGATCTGGAGGACTTGGGGTGGCACGTCCAATGGGTTTCCTCGGGAAGATGCCCAAGCACACAAATGCTTCACAATCAGTGCCCAAGACAACATGCGTTCTTACAGGACCGATACCGGAGGGTGCCCAACTGTGTGCATGGAGGGCTTTTGTCTGTGCTGCCAACATGCAGGGATCTGGGCACGCCATGTTGTGCAGTCTCCACCGAGGCTAAACACATCAAGGGAAAAATAGCACTGACTAGGGGACAGCCAGACCCTTTGTGATCCTCCCCGGCACACACAATATGTGGGCACACTGTGCAGAATGTGCACGGCTTTGGCCGTAACATCCCCTCGACAGTCTTTGCTGTGCGAAAAAAAGTTGTCTGCCCTCTGCCAACCTGCGCATATCGGTGCTGCCAGTTCGCCTTCATGGCACGTGTGCAGACAGCGCCAGTCTCTGCAGCCCTGTGGGGCGTACCTGGGGAATGATCCGCAGCTACATGGCGCTCTGCAAGCGGGGCAAGCAGTCGACAGAAGAGGAACCAGCACTACGAGGTCAATCACCGTTGACAGGGGAGTGCCCCATAAAATGCACCCACCAACCCCAAGTGTGGGTGTGACCAACACTCAGCACCCGGCAGATTTAACCTGTTGAAGAGAGCTGTGCACCGGTGCTGAATGAAATCAGAGGCATCCAACTGTCAGAAAAAATTTCTGTCCCTTCTTGCAATGAGCGTACAGCTGCGGTGGGTTCTCTCTCTCTCTCTCTCTCTCTCTCTCTCTCTCTCTGTCTGTGTGTGTGCGTGTGTGTGTGTGTGTGTGTGTGCATATGTCTGTGAAATGGACTGTGTGGGAACTGGCACACAGAACTTTTGAAGCTGTCGCTCGCTGCGCGCCACCAGGTTGCCCAGCACGGAGCTGGGTAGAATTTTTGGACCTCAAGTTCAACGGGAGAGCGGGGGCTGCGAGATTTTTCACCCACACAAAGCCCCGCCCCCCCCCCCCCCCAAGCCCCTGTCTTCTTATGAACAGGGCTTGCGTCATCCTGCCACCACGCCCTGCATACTTGCAGCTCCCCAATGCTGATGTCATTCAGGTTCAAACTGTACGACAAGGGGCTGTTTCCGTCCGCTGTTGGGGACGAGGAATCCATGGAATCGAGTGAGGCCTGGACGCAGTCCTGTGAAAAAGAACGGGCCTGGCGTGGCACTGCAGTTACCCCATATTGCGTGGGATGCGGCCTACGCACCGCCCATTCACTGCGCCAGGCCCGACCCACACGTCAAGAAAGTGCACATGCCCGGCGAAACGGGTTGCATTGCTCTATTTTCTTGAACGCGGTCTCCGCCACCCAAGTAACCTTTGAGGGGTCACAAGAGCAAATTGGCATCCGCTTTGGGGCAGGGGGCAGGGCCCGGGGCGCACGCGGGGGGGGGGGGGGTCTGAGAACCATGGGCGGGTTGACCTGAAACACCCGAAGATGTTTTCCTTGAAAAAAAAAGTTGATGAGGCCCCCTGGCGAGTTTTCCTGTTCGGAGGCCACAGTGAAGGCCGCACCACCGACAATGAGGGAGAGCGTGCCGCGTAGAGCAGGCCGCAGCAGAGAGGGTGTGCTCTACTTCCCGAAAAGGGACAGAACTGTGCAAAAGCGCCGCGTTCACAGGCTGACTGACCTGCCGACGTCCGATTTGCTTCGGAGGGTGGTTCGCGTGCCACTAGGGGCCTGCGCCTGCTGCTGAGCCACCGCCGTCGCCAAAAGGGCACATACCTTCGACAACATCGGCCCCTTGCCGCTTGTGGGAGTGCCATGTCCGTCCTGACAGCAAACGGATGTGCAATGCACACGGCACAATGCCGACAAGAGCGTGGAGGGCGTGGAGTGGTCGGGTGGGGGGGAGGGGGTACGAAACTGCGGCAGAACGTCGAGCGGTGCACGAGGGGCGGACGTCGCGTGGGCGAGCGGTGGACCAGCGGGGGACGTGGGGGTCCAGTGGGCGAGCAGTGGGTGTCTGATGGACGAGCGCTCGACTCACGGTGGGCGGGCGGTGGCTTCGGCGCCCCATACGATGCCTTTTCACTGAGGCAAGTGACCTCCAATGACCATCACCCATCGAGACCACCGCCTCCTGCCCCCAGGGCGCGTCCACTCCCCTGCCGGCGCGGGCCCACTTCACATGTCGCCATCCCCGAAAAGCATGAAGTTTCCAGCACCACCGATGGGGCGGGTTGGGCGGGGGGCTGGGCTGTACATCCAGCACTTCGAATGAGGCTGTTCCCGTCAGCCGTCGGACGTGCGAACGCATGCACATGCGTGAACGCAACTTGGATTTATGAGCCCCAGTCCAAGGCTCTTCACCCAGCCTAGGTTCAGTTTGTCTTGTATCCATGGGGTCTGTCTGAACAGAAACAAAGCACACAACAACAAAAAAAACCAGACAGTTGCTCCTGTTGAACGTGATTCAACGTGATTTAACATAATTTGCGCGATCTGGCAAAACTGCCAAAAACGTGGCAAAATGTGATTTGACAGTATTTAACAAGTTACAGTGAAAAAACCCTGTCCTTACGCCCTTGTCTTTTGTCTCACACTCAGCTGCCCCAGGGAAGCACTACCTCCTGCCACGCAACACCCGGTGGCCTCCACACCGTGGAGCACCCAGGCAACAGAACGCATTGTCGCGTGGCCAACAACAACAAAGGACGCGTGGCAGCCGCCCCAGCCACTCCGCTGATGATCTGGCGAAATGCGCACCCCTCTTCACTGCTTCCAGTAAGACAACGTGCGTTCTAACACGAACGATACCGGAGGGTGCCCAACTGTGTGCATGGAGGGCTTTTGTCTGTGCTGCCAACATGCAGGGATCTGGGCACGCCATGTTGTGCAGTCTCCACCGAGGCTAAACACATCGAGGGGAAAATAGCACTGGCTAGGGGACAGCCAGACCTGTTTATGATCCTCCCAAAACAAGTGGACAACGGGCAAATGGCGAGGCAAGTGAAAGGAGCACCTTAGTCATCGGCGTGAGGCGCCGTGGAGTCAGTCCATGGGGCTCTGGAATGTCGTCTTCGAAGTGCACATGCCCGTCCTGAGGGTTGATGGAGTGTTGTGCGCAGAGGAATGTGTGATGTCGATAGCCAGTAGGGTGGGAGTCAGTAGGGCGGGAGGTATCCTTTCACAGCAATAACGCAAGCAGTGATGGTGCCATCTGACACTTTTGCGCAAATAGATCAAATGTGCGTCAATTGTACCGGGGGGGGGGGGGGGTTAGGAAGGTGCGATATTTGGAATGGCGAAATTCTTAAAGTCCATCGCAAAATTTGGAACAAAATTCCCAGATTGTGGCACAAGAAAAAGCATACACCGCGACTGTTGGCTTCTTGATGCTTGTTGTTATTTCCTGGTGGCTCCTGGATGCTGGCTGATATTTTCTGGAGACTTCTGGATGCTTGCTGTTATTTCCTGATACCTTCTGGATCTGTATCAAAGGAAGGTGGCCTGGCTATCAACCTTACATTACAAGGTTCAAGATGATGACAAATAGGAGCTTCAGCGGTGCTACAACTCCCCTTGACCAGTGATGACCCTTGCGCGCCCATTCCTATATTCCCCCACCCGGGTAGTATTTGTTTGCAAAGCTATTCCAAAAGAAGCGCGATGGAAGTGTACAATATACAACGGAAAAGCAGTGATACTGCACCAAAATCACATCCCTAATGCACGAGTTTTGCCCCTTTGCCCTTCTGGAAGCTGCATGCTGCTGCTGCCTTGAAAGGTGAGCGTTTTAATCGTTTCACCGATGATGAGACAAAAACCCAACACCTGGACAAGCATGGCAGCATGAAAATGTGGCACGATGGATGAAACCTTTGCCACAGACAGACCAGAGTTTCTTTGTAAGATTCGGACTGAAAAAGTTCGATTGGTGTGCCTTCATCAAAGCTCAGTGAGATGCAACGCCCCTATTTGTGGTTTACACATTCTTGCAGCACCCAAACAACATAGACCTAGACCCCCAACATTTCTGAGAGCGACTGCTAGTGGTCCATGGTGAAACAGACAAAACAAATACACTCGAAAGTCATGCTCCTCCAAAACAAAAAGGACTTTACGCATTGCAGAAATAGAGCTCAAATTGTACACTCGTCCCAAACTTTGAAGAAATGCATGTTCTTGTGCAACATTTGGTCTTTGCTCAGTGTGCGTCTGGCTGATACCATCAGTGCAAACAGTTTTGCAAAAAGGTTAGGCCCGCTTTAATGGGACCATACTCTCAATCACATCATACAAGGACCGTCCGTCCTGAAGCTCACATGAAGGCCATCCCAATCCCTCTGCCTGCAGCCCGAATCCGGCCCCATTACCCAAACCCATCATATTTCTTTCACTGCTGGTGCTTACTGTACTCCCCATGCCATTAGCCGTGGATGCATAGGGAAATGCTTTGGGCACATTACTATTTGTCACCAGAAATAATCAATGAGGATGCAAGTGCATTTGCAATCTTGCAGTTTTGGATTCCAACTGGATGCACTACTGAATGAACAAACGCCACTAAATGTTACTGGATACGTACCAATATTCTATCAATATCAAGCGTTGATTTGTCTGTCGTAAAGTGCACAACTGCAAGAAAACACATGCAAATTCAAAAATTGAAACCTGACTTCAGGTGGGTCCAACGTGTGGCAAGCAGGGAGGGTTTACTACACATCAAGACCGTCGAAGGTGCACTGTATCAAACTGTGTCTGGGAAATTTCAGCAGTGCCGTGGGGTGCACAGCACTTCCCCTGTGATACGGCTTCGGAATCCAGCGAGAGTTTTCTGCGATACAGCCCCCTGGACAAGAGAGTGCGTTCATGGTACAACATGCTGACCCAAGGGGAGCCTTCAACTTATATGAGTACAATGTTTCATGAGAGTGAACTTGCATGATCATTCTGCAAAATGTGTACTACTATTGCACTTCATGCAACATCATTCCTCACCAAGGACAGTTTGCAACATTTTATGTACAAAGATCAATACTTCACTGTCAAACTGAAGTTTCAGAAAAATTGTTGTTGGCAATCAAGTGGCACGGGTTTTCACCATCCTGGAGCGAGCCTCAGCCCCAGCACAGCCTGAGCGCCAGAGGCGCAATAACCAGCCCCAACCGAGCCCCTATCCCGGCCGCACCGTAAGCGTTCCATTTGGTGGCGTGGGTCGGCGTTTCACGACCCCATGGCCTTCGTCAACTTCTTCTTCGAAATGCACACTGGCACGACCTGAGTCCTGAGTAGAGGAAAACAGATGCACTGTAGATGCCCGCGAAAACACATCATCAGCCATCCCTTGTGAAATACCGCAAATAGACGAAACGATGGTCCCTGCCCATGCCCTCCCTGCCCCCGCCCCCGCCCCTGCCCTCCCACATTCTTTCCGCAATGCTCCGCTTCTGCACTACTACGGGCAGGTGGTTCCCTCAGAAAGCGGACGGACCCCCAAGAGCCACCCAAGGGCACCGTGGTCCGCTTCTGCTTCTGCTGCTGTGGGCCGCTGCACCACAACGTCGGTCACGCACAAACAACGATCAGTACCTGCGCCGCGGGGAATGCCGGCCTATTGAAACCGGTGGGGCTGCGGGGGAGAAGTCGTCCCTCCGGAAGCTCCGCAGGAAAGTGCACGTGTCCGTCCTGAGTGCAGCAGGGCAATGCAATGACCACTCGGAGGAGAGGCAGAGGCCATTCGCTCTTGCATACCTCCCCGTGCCTGTGGTGCGGTGGCTTGTCGCGCTGTACCATGTCGTGTGGTGCTGCCCCAAGCACGTGTCGGAAGAGGCGGGGGGGGGGGGGGGTCTGGCCCGCCCCCCCCTGGTCCTCGGTTAGTCGCCCCTGGTCCTCGGGTAGTCGCCCCTGGTCCTCGGGTAGTCGCCCCTGGTCCTCGGGTAGTCGCCCCTGGAGGCTTCCGCATTCTCGCTGCCAATTTCGGGGGGTCCTGGAGGATTGTTGTTGGCCATTGAAGGCCTTGCTCCGGGTCTTGCCCGTCGCACAATCTGCCCACCGAAAATACGTCTGCACATTCGATGAGGCCCTCGGTGGTGACACTGAGCACTGAGCACTGACTCACAAAAACAAAACGCTCCACGCCGTGCCTTGCAGCGCGGCATGACAGTGGCACACCAGAGAACATTGCACATGGTACTCACTGCCGCAGGCCGCGAGGGAAAAAATCTGACCTGAATCACGCATTCGAAGGGGGGGGGCAAGAGGGGGGGGGTCCCTTTCGGTAGTTGTCAGCCCTTCTAATACCTGCTTGTGCTGCCCCGTGTGGCATTGCGGTGTTGAGTGGGGGGGGGGG
Source organism: Eutreptiella sp. 'Long Island Sound 2002' (assembly GCA_964036045.1). Lineage (NCBI taxonomy): Eukaryota > Euglenozoa > Euglenophyceae > Eutreptiales > Eutreptiaceae > Eutreptiella > Eutreptiella sp. 'Long Island Sound 2002'. The sequence goes on from OZ038382.1 coordinate 17,477,702, forward strand.
GGTGCCAACCCGCGTCACATCACGATGTTGTGTGGTACTTTACCTGGTGCTGTGTACTCTTGTGTTGCATTACGTTGTGTTGTGTTGTGTCGGACTGCGCGTTGCGTTGCAGTAAGGCGTGGGGGGATATTGGGCAATGTCTGGTGTAGTGGCGGGCCATGGCATATCGTGCCCTGGCTTGTCGCGTCGCGTTGCGTCGTGTTATATTACATTCCGTGTGCTGGGGGCGTGTTTCTGTTTTGTTGTCGCCGTGCTCATTGAAACGAGCGCCAAAATAAGTGCAAACAGCCGCTCCCGTCGCCGAGGCCGTCACAGAAAACGGCAAGCGGTGGCTGGACAGGAAGCTCAGCATGGAAAGATAGCGACAAAGAGAGGGAGACGGAGGGACAGACGGAGGGTATGGGATTTCTGGCCTCAAAATGCGGACACTTACATCAACCGTGGCACCGACCGAGCCCACACGCCAACCCAAACCTGGGCTGATGGTGGCGACTGTGTTGGTACTTCCGGTTGAACGCACTTGGGTGTGGTTTGTGGAGGTGTGCCTCCGGTTGTGTGTGGTTGTCGTGCGTGTGGATGTGGGTGTGTGAAGGGGGGGATGCGGTTTTTTGGGCGACAGCGGAATGCCTTCCCAGAACGGCATCCCTCTGCCCTCATGGCCTCAATACCCCAATGCGCATTCAGTCACTCCCAGAGAGGGGGGGGGGGGGGCGCTGGGGGAGGCCCGCAAGTAACTTTTGGGGGTCAAAGCGGGCGCCACAAAACCAGGGCAAATTCGTGGCTAGCGGCTCAGGGCACTGTCACCTGCTGCAGGCATGGGGGGTAGAGGTGTGTGTGTGTGTCGGCGACGGGAGCGGCTGTTTGCACTTATTTTGGCGCTCGTTTCAATGAGCACGGCGGCAACAAAACAGAAACACGCCCCCAGCACACACAATGTAATATAACACGATGCAACGCGACGCGACAAGCCAGGGCACGATATGCCATGGCCCGCCACTACACCAGACATTGCCCAATATCCCCCCACGCCGTACTGCAACGCAACGCGCAGTCCGACACAACGCTACGCAACGTAATGCAACACAAGAGTACACGCCACCAAGTAAAGTACCACACAACATCGTGATGTGATGCGACGCGCTTCGTCAGCCTGTGCCAAAAGGGCGGTGTTGAACATGCACATCAACAAAACACACCGGGTTGGGGGGGCGGGGGGGCTGGGAGGACCGTCTGTACTGCAACCGCCACACATGTTGTGGCCACAATTCGAGGGTTGCACACACGGGTCGGGCCCCCGCAGAACCCCGGAAACCTGCCACAGGGCGCGCTTCCACCCAGGGGATAGCTTAGCGATACTTGGGGGGGGGGGTGTCGTGGCCTTCCTGGGATTGTGGCCGACCCACCCACCAACCCACCAGATCGGAAAAATGAAATTTATTGGAGGAGCCGGAGAATGGAAGCCAATTTCAGGTACACAACTCATACCCACACACCAAGACCACCCCCCTCTGGTGTAGTACCGACCGGCCAGTAAGCGATCCCCTGCTTCCCTCCCTCGTTGCCACAACCATTCGGAAGGGAGTTGGACCGTAAGAGTGGAGGAGGGGTGCCGGTTGGTAATTCGGGTTTAACTCACTTGGTCGTGTTTTGGGGGAGGCGTTGCCTTTGGGCTGTGTGTGGTCGCCGGGGAGTGCGGATGTAGGTGTGGGGGAGGAGGAGTACGTGGGGGGGGGGGGGGGGGGGGGGGGGGGGGGGGGCGAGAAGGGGGGGGGGGGGGCTACATTTTGTGGGTGAGTGTGGAATGTCTTTTCCCCTGCTCACAATTGCAGCATTTTGCCCTCGTGGCGTCCACTTCCCTGCAGACTTGATAGGAAGGCCCAAGGAGGACAAAGACAAAGGATCGGCGGCGGGCACATTTGAGTCAGCGTCCGTACCGTAGCCCACCCTCCAGGCCTTCCTCCAAGGCTCTTGCCGTCTACTGAGGAGCGTACCTACTTCACTCCTGTTCCTACACGCTCTGCAGGGGCTGGGTCTGCCCCCCCCCCCCATCGCATCACAAGACAAAAAAATCGACGAAGAGATCGATCATCGGCAATGACGTGCTGCGTGAGTCACCACCACCTCCACCACAACCCACGACGCGAACATCCCACAACACGCCTCAGGTCGCGTCTGGAACACACCCCAACACTCGAAGATCGTTCTTTGCTTTCAGTGTCGATGTCTGTGAAATTCTTCTTGCACACGAACCCCGTGGGGCTCCGTGGAAGCAGGCCATTGCCCTCGCGCGTGTGCTCAGGGAAATGCACGTGTCCATCCTAAAGGCAGCAGCAGCACACAGCTCTGTTTTTAGCCAGACAACGTCTCAACGCACTGCACCACATGTCAATCCCACATAAAGGCAATCACTACTGATGAGGTCTCAAATGGGGCATCCATAGATCCAGGAGAGCAAGCAGCAGCAAGCAAAAGGCATGACCTGGAACCCTGCTCCTGTGCCAGGCCCTGCCCCAACCCAACCCTGCCCTGCCCTGTCGGGGGGTGAGACCAAATTACGAGACTGAGTTGAATTGCTAGAAAAACAGATAAAAATGCAAACTTGAGGTAATGCACTCCACAGTAAGGCACAAGTGCATCTTTATTCTCTATGCCCAAGGGCAACCTTGCATTGGGGGGGGCGGTCGGTAGAGCCCCCTGGCTAGACCCCCCCCTCCCCCCAAAAAAGGCTCAATTGACAGGAGCCCCAAAATCCTACCGAGATTGAGCCCCGGGCCTCAGAGGTGACCCAGACCCAAAAATCGGCAAAAAATGAAAATGGGATTTTTGGAATCAGCGCGTCGAGGGGGTTCAGAAAAGTTATCATTTGCCATATATTTGGTGAGGAAAAAAAATTGACCAATTTCAGTGCTCAAAAAAATTTTCGGCGCCTTTGGCGCCAGAGTTCATAATAACTGATTAATGGTGCCTGTCAATTGAGCCCTTTTCCCAACCCGCCCCCATCAGATTTTGGGGGCTCTATTGACCCCCCCCCCCTCTCACTTGCAAGCCCGACATGCGAAACCTGGTTCAACCTCAGGTACTCACTATATCAGCAGACGTACAACAGCAGTCCAGAAATCAATACAAACAGTGTGTGTATCAGGAACAAACAGAGAGGGAGAACTAAGAGGTACAGCGAGGTACTGTCGGGAGGCGGGGGGCACGTAGCCAACTATAACATCTGTGCACAGACCGTTGGTCCGCCAGCGGCTGGCAGCCGAAGGGCCCTTGGAGAGGGGGGGGGGGGGGGAGGGGGGTTGGCTTGACTGAGACTGGGTTGCCGTGCTGCACACGGATTACGCTGGGCATTGAGTTCGGTGGCGGGGCCAGGGGCCCAGGAAGACCAAAGCCGGGAGAAGGGGCCACACACGCCACGCACCCCAACGGACGCAAGGGACGGTGGCATACGTATGACGTTGGGGGCGTGCTACTGCGAGGCACGAATCCGTGGCCATCGGGAAGGTCCGGGGCGAAGTGCAGTGACCCAAACTGAGAACAGCACAGGCGAGGGGTGGGGTCAGTGGTAGAAGAGCCCCCGCAAATGCATCCCCTACAAATGCACGCAAAAGACGACAGGTGCGCAGGGGAGAGAGGGCAAGCGGTCTTCGCTCCCAAGCGCTGTCGTCCATTTTCGGCGAGAGGGCTTGTGCAGACCGCGGAGGATGCAGACAAGTGCACGGAAATGCGGGAATCGCGTAGTTCCACACACTTCCCCATACCTCTGCGGTCTGGCCTGGTCGGTGCAGCGCGCAGGGGGGGCCATCAAGGCCGAGAGAGTCTGCCGGTTGGCATTTGCAGAGGTACGTACTTGTTCGCCTTTTGAGGAGGGAATGCTCCGGCGTGGATGGGGGGGGGCGGTTGTCCATCCGTTGGGCTGGGGGTGAAGGGGGCGGGTTCCCGCTCGTGATGCCACCGTGACAGTGTCCCCATTTAGGAACAGCCCCATAATCTGGCACCACGACGGGGAGGGGGATTAGAGGCCAAAACAAAAAAGGACCGGTAAACACATCGGGCGTCATCCCTTGTTCTCCCTTGCCCAAGCTGGGCCGGGGCCCGAGAAAGTGTGATGACTTGGGGCGTTGGTGGGGGCTTAGACAAGGCGTAGCTTACACGACCCACAGGGGCCCACAGGGACCCACATTGGCCTCGGGGGGGGGGGGGGGGGGGCATCGAGCACCTTTTCCAGACACCCCGCCCCCCGCTCTGGGCTCAGCAGCCCACCGGGATACGAAAGGACCAGATTCGTGTGTGTACGCGTCAAAGTCTTCTTGTTGAGTTGACTGCCCGGCTCTGCGGTGCGCCACCACTCCCGTGGAACATGCAGAGTGGGAGCCCTCGCAGGAGCTGACTTGACCGTGTCCAGCCCGAGCCACCCAATAGCATGTGACACACACAACAACGCCTCAGACCTTTAGGCTTCTCCGGAAATGGCATACAATCACCACAACAAAGGCCTTTGAGCCCGGTTTCTGCCCCCCAATATCTACCTCTTGAAGCGACAGCTTTGCTGGCTGTGAACACGGACGGTCCCTGTCTGCATGCCCCCCCCCCCTGTACTACTCCTTTTGTTGGACATCCCTTTTGACGATCCTGCGCTGTCCCATGCAAAGGGGCCGCAAATTGGCAACCACGACGTTGCAGATGTGCGTCTTTCACCACCGATGACGCCCTGAACTCCATGGGCCCGTGTGAATTGGACATCGCAGGCACTGAGACCAAAGCAATACCTCTGATGCATTGAGCGAGCGCGGCTCTGCAGGGGTCTGCACGCCGATGCCGGGCACCTGCTCAGAGTGAGAACTTACCGGAGACACGGGCACCTGCAGGAGAGAGTGGGAATGCAGGTGCCCCGGGTAAAGGGAATTGGCTGCGGGGTAGTTGGCAGTGCGAGCACATGGGGACATGCGGCCGTGCCCATCTCATCGCATCCAGGCCTGATGCGATACGACGAGAAAGAGGGATATGCGCTCCGAGGGAATTCGCAGTTCCCCGCCCCCCCCTTTTTTTGGTCGTGCCCCAATGACTCAAATGCCAGGTATTGGGGAGCCTGGATACCGGACAAATTTTTTTGCTGGTTATAAAAGCCGGACGACTGCATGGGAGTGCATGAATTTCTTCAATTTGGGGGAAGGAAGTAGGTCAAACAGGCACAAAGGCGCGGCACAATACTCAAAACGGACGAAAATGTTGCGATAACAACTTCCCATTCCAAAAGTATGGTTCACAAGGGGTACAATGTCCCCTGTTCCAGGATAATTACCCAAATTGCGCGCCACAGGCGCCGCAGGATTAGCGTTCCCAGTGATGGCGCTGCAAAGCCTGTAATACTGGGGCTAGTAAGATTGTGGCCATGTCAAGGTTCTGAAAGGGGGGGATTACTAAGTTGTGGGGTGCCTATTCCTTGTTGCGGCGTCCTTATTGTTTGCTGTAGGTTGCTTTTTGGGGGAGGGTGCAAAGAGTTCTGGGCAGAAAGCCGGTGGGACGGGCATCAGCAAAGACAACAGGCACCGGTACGGGCGCAGCCACAGGCACCCGCATGGGGTGTAGGGGTCGATAAAGTGTCCTCACATACAGCGCACAGCAGCATTTAACAATTCACATGCAATCGGCAAATTGCAGTGCAGGGGGGGGGGTCGCCTGGGCCACCAATCCGCTATCGCTTACCAGCTGAGGACTAGCAGCAATGGGCCGCCATGACCGGCGGCCTCTGACCAAGCCCTTTGCTTTTGCACTGAGATGAAAGTGACACAATCTCCACCACCGCAGCAGTCATCAACCCGAGGACTTTGTGTTTCGTCTGGTAAAATGGGCTGTATCCTTCTTTTTGTGACAAAGTGCTGCACCGCGTCCCATATCCATTGGACACACGACCCCCACATCTCCCCCACCCCTTTGTCTACTATGCGCACACACCAGGTACCAAGCCTTGGACGTATTGCAAGTCACCTTCAGCTTCAGATGTCACGGAAACAGGCAAGCAGGACTGCAAACGCGGCACCTTACCATTGATTTGACAGGCAAATACCTCAACACCTTTGCACGCAATGTCACGACCTTTCAACCATCCGTAGCCGGGGGAGCCCGAGGTCTCATATGGCGCCCACCTGCTGTAATTACCTGAACGGGAACCACAGTCAAGTGGTCCTCAGTCTCACATACCTGCCCAATGTTGGTCAAGACTGATGGCACCGGCACACAGGCCATGACTTCAAACCAGTGGATCTAATAACCCTCCATCGTACCCCTTGAATGGCTGTTTTCAGACCTGACACACACACACACACACACGCACGCACGCACGCACGCACGCACAACACACACACACACAGACACACAGACGATGAACGCAGACGAACAGGCGTGATCACACACACACACACACACACACACACACACACACACACACACAGTGCAGCAATGTAAGCAAGAAAAAGCCGATTCTCAACAGAGCATGAATCTTTGACAGTAAGAGGAAAATGTTGCTCTCATGTATGTCCGGGAGATGAATGACGTCACAAACCGTTCACAAGGTTAGACAGGTCACTGCAACGTTGACTAGCAATTAGCATTGTGACGTGCACATGAAACGCTTTGACGTGGCGACTTCACAATTCGTGAGGAACAAGATATGTAATCGCTCTGCACAATGGCGAAGAACAGTTTCATGTGGTCGGCGATACAAATCATAGTCAATCGTCTTACCTACAGCAAAATCATTCTCGTGAACCACAGAACCAGACAAAGCAAGGGAGGAACCATTCCTATGACCGTCAAGCAGGATTTCTCGTAACCTTTTCATGAAGCGCTTACATCTAGAATTGCAGTCCGTACAACCGTTCAATCCAGGCATTGGAAGGTTCAGGATATATTCACACACACACACACACACAAAATCCCCTGCATTACCGCTGGCGACAACGTCGTTTGGGTAGGGGATGGTCTGCCATATACTCAAGCAACTGCAATCTGGAGTCTGGCATGGAGGTGTGTGCAAGTGAATCGGAAACAGATGTAACATCCAGAAACCGGCAGCGCTTGGCTGCCCGTTGACGTCCTTTGCCTCCTATAGGTGGATTGGGGAGTTGTGGTACCTTGTGTTCAGTGATGAGCGGGGAGATTGCATAATGGGCAACAAGTTTCATCAGGAATGTCAGTCCCTTACAAAGCTTTTTTGACCAAGTGCGCAGGAGAAACATATAGAATATTGCCAAATTTCTACTGGGTACTGCAAAGCATAGTTTGGTGGCAACACGACAGAGGGGAAGGAAGACTGGCCATCGCTGGGTGACAAGGGAAAGTGGCAGGTGAAACCAAAAATGGACGAAGATGTATTTTGCAGTAGTACAGAGTTGGTAGATGGTGGAGTATGGTATGTACGAGAAAATAGTAGAGTACCATAGTACACGGGGAAGGTATGTGACTGGTGCTGTTTTCTCAACAAGTAACTCCATGTGTTTCAGGGATAGCACCGGTGGTAGTATGCTGGTGGTCAGAGAAAAGGTGGGAACGGACTTCAGAGAGGTGGTTGTCAACAAACTTGCAGATTGCAACAAACAGTATTTTGGAGGACAGGGCACAACCCAGGGCAATTCATCGAGAAATTGATTCCATGTCAATGGCAAATCGGAATAAGAGGAATATGCTCGACGTACCACTGGCATCCACCAAGACAGTGGATATGTTTTTTGCAGGAATTCCCACACAATATGGGCACAATTGGAAATAAATAGCACAGGGTGGGTGTGTAGAATGGAAGCTAAGTTGACCAAATTCACTGCCATGCCATGTACAATACGTGCTGCATGTAGAGAATGCACATCAGGGTACCGAGACACTGGGATACGCGGGGTAAGGCAGGACAGGAGTACCTTGTTTTTCATACCCCAATGAATTTCAGGACCTACACAGGAAATCTGGAGTTGCAATGTGTTGAAACTAGTGCCTAGTTGCTCAACAGTCAAGGGAACACGATAGATTTCCGTGAGAAGCCGTTTGACCCGCTGGACTGTCGCCAGAAGGTTGTGTTTAGGGCAAAGTCCTACAACATTATCAACATAGCGACACAGTTTTGTATGTTCAGGTAAACGGGCATCCCAATTGATGGTGCTTTCAGCATGCATGAGGATGACATTTGCATTCTGCGAGGCCATCTGAGCACCAATGGCCACTCCAGTGTATTGTTCAAATATGTCAGAACCAATTTGGAATAAGTCATTCAAGTAGGCATCCAAGGTAATGCGATCAACCAATTCTCGACTGGAGAACACAGAATAATATTTGGGGGACTTTTTTCCAATGCAATCTAACTGTGAATCGGAACCATGGGCCACAGAAATGTATATATCCTTTTCTGTACGGCGGTAACAATACATTTTGGTACAGCGGTCGAAAAGGTTAGTGTAAGCTGGCCTGAGCATGGACCTGTCCAAGCTGGGGAACATTCGTTTCAGGTCCAGCTCAAAACCGGCAACGTCGACATTCAATGCTGAAAAGTACTGTTGTGCCGGGCGCAGAAATTGGGTAACCAGCTGTTGCTGTGTAAGGATTTGTAAAGAAAAGAAAGAACTTTGAAAAAGACGGCATGCAACCGAAGCCGCACGACTAACAATGCGGGAATGGCGTTTCCAGGGATGGGCACCATTACTAAAAATTTCCCTGGTGGCAACATCAGCAATGGGCTGGGTCGGTTGGTACGGAAGACTTTTGCCTTTTATTGAAAGAATGACAGAGGGGGGATACACCTGTTTCGTATGTCGATGCCCATATGGGTATATCGGTGGCGCATACAGTATGTTATCCGTAAGGTGCATCTGCTGTTGGGCATCGTGTAGTAGTATGTTTTTTACTGTACATAACGTTTGTGGTGTGATGGGATGGGATGGAACAGGCAACAGGGGTGTTTTGATGGAAATACCTTTGAGTGTGGGCACCTGAAGGGACAATGTGTTCCGCAGGCGGAGGGGAGACAAATGATTGAGAATCTCAGGATACACTCGGACACACAAGTTATAATACAAAAGCAGGACATTGCGTGCCCGGGTGGGAGAACGACAGGTAAATAAATGACGGTAATTGACTGCCTGTGTGAACACATATAAGATCAATCGGTAAAAGGTAACAATTGTGGCCACAGCATACAGTAAGGGGTATTTATCAACACGTACGGGCAGGAGTTCTGGGAATGTGTGTTGAAAAGACTTGAGTGTTGCTGTGCGAATACAAGACTGAGCGACTGAAGAGGATTGGAGAGTAGATGTCAGGAGTGTATGCACTTTTGCAGCAAACTGTGTAAAGGGAAAGGGGGCAGCCTTTGGTAATTGTGATTTCAGGGACTCCAGGTGCTCTGCAAGACGTCGATGAGCAGTCACAGACGCCGGAATAATTGTATGGTTGAGGGGTGCGTGCAACAATTGGGTAAGGGGTGTGGGGTGTTGGGGCGTCACAATTTCCGGTCCTGTTGCAATGAAATTATCTTCGTGAGAATGAGCAGTCACATAATTCTGATAATCAGCAATGGACAATTGCAAACGATCCTGGGTGAAGGTCTGTGACAATTTGTGTGGGTGGCAGAGGGGTACAATCAGGATTTTGTGGAGGTATTGTTTGAGAATTCGGGGCAAAGTAGTAGCATGAATGAAATCAGCAAACCACTTCTTGATGTGCACCACATCCAGGGCAGTAATGCAGGGGATACGTAAGAGCAGAAAATATGGCATGTCGATGTGGAAATGTCTATTGATCAATGGGAAGAACCGTGTTTGCATGACGTGGAATTTCCAAGCTGGGACCACACCTTTTGCTTGCACCAAAATCTTTAGAGCATCTGCACCAGAGATAGTAAGACGTCGCAATGAGAGTTGATGGTCCCAGAATTGAACATTCATCAAAGCACATTGAGTGATGGTTTTGAGCATTTTGTGACGTACGAGCCATCGAATGAAACCCTTGGATCGTCGTTTTTGGGTGTTGAGTGTGGGTGGATTGTTGGCAATAGTTTGCTGTTCAATACGATCAGCTCCTGAGTGTGACAGCATTTTGACAGGGATGGGTAGGAAATTAAAAAATCCTAGAGTGTGCAATGTACGAAAATAAAGCGGTCCTTTATAAGGGGAGGTATGTTGAAGTTTGGCCCATGCCATGGCCTGTTGCAATTCCTCTCGCCAACGAGCAAACACCGTACGGGGTCGAGAAATGACACCCGTTTGTCCATAATATATGGCAGTGAGGAGCGGGGAGAAGGATGCATATAACCATTGTCCGGGTTGTTCCATACCTTTGAGCGCAGCCCAATCAACGAGACACAAAAGCTTTCGAATATGAGCCATAGGCGCATAAGGCAGGATAGGGATACATCGAGTAACAGACCTCTGAATGGCAGTCCATGCATTGGGCCGATTAAGGTTTTCAAATGCATCTTGACGGATCAGTCGTTCAGTGTTCCATACATGCCAGAAAAACTGTTTGCCATCACATGGGGGGACATATGCTGGCACACCGGAAGCAACATGGACATATGGTACAGGGGGATGGGCTGGCATATATGTAGCAGGTACTTTGGGCATACAAATATGGGTAGGCAAAGTAACAAATTTATGTCCAATGTGTTTAAGTGGTGAAGCTGTGATGGCTGTGAATGTAGAGGTGTTAATGGGCCACAAAATGGATGCCAACGGGTTTTGGAAAAGCCATAGGGCTTCAGATGTGGACGTAGAATATGTGAGTTGGCTGGCATATCGTTCCAGACACCAGTTGGGAATATGTACACTGAGATCAGGTGTCAGCAAAAGAACAAACCGTGCAGGTGCTGATGGATACAGTAAACACTGCAACATTGCAGGGAAAATATTGTATGTGGTATTATGCAGGTATGGACGGTAGCATATACAGTTAACATATCGTTTGGCCTGGAGGAAGGACCATGGGGAAACGTACCAGTCCATGGTATCCGTATCAGCCGCAGGAATATGTATGTATGGCAAAACAGAATGATGGTTCAAGGGAGCATGCAGTTCCATATCCACTCCCAGCGCGATATGGAGACTTCGTGTGAGCATATGAAGGGTTGCCTTGTATTGTCGATGTGTATATGGTGCTGTAGGTTTTTGTACATGTGGGATATAATACAGTAGATTCCAGAGGTAATTAGTAAGTTTCAAAAGCCATGGTAAAAAGCAACGAATAGTAGAAGGTAAAATATCAATCCAACAGGCGAGTCCCCTACAACGACAGAATTGGAGCCACATGGTACGTAAGTAGGGGTAACGATATGTAGAATGAGCAAAAGCACGAACAAATTGGGATGGTGGATAGGGAGAGTCCATACAAAAGGGGGCAATGACATCAGACGGATCACAGGAGGGGCGGGACAATTTTTGTGACTGCTTGACATCATTGAGCATGCTATGTAAACAGTCCTGCATTTTATTAAGTCCCAAAAATTCTTCAAGAACATCCAGATGACTGAGACCATGTCGTATGTCAGCAAGTTGATTCACTTGATTCGGTAGAGCATCAGAATCCATAAACCAATACTGACATGTCCAGAAACAGGATGGTATCACCCACTGCTGGGAAAAGATGGAAAGGGATGGGAAACAAG